>SKCR01044621.1:0-89676 GCA_019454045.1 Zanthoxylum bungeanum
GAAAGGTTCATTCATGAAAGTTGTAGATATGAGTGTTTGAAAATGAATGATTTAAGATCATTAATTATTTGAATATAAGAGTCATTTTTAACCCATTTTATTTATTCCTCGAAATATATCATTACTAGTTTTAGAGCTTATAATTATTTGATTTTTATATATATAAAAAAAAAATTCAGTTTTTTCCTTAAGTAAAAAAATTATTTTAATTATAGGTTTGGATCGATTCGGTTCAATTTTTAGGTTTTTTTTTAACAATAACAATAAAAAATTTAAAAATATATAACATTCATTAAATCTAATATTTTATATAAAAAAAAGTACATTATAACTCTTATAATCATCAAAATTGGAACTACACTTAATAAGATTTTCATGATATACAATCATCATTTAGATAATTAAAATATAAGAAAAATAACAAGAATCATAACTAATATAAAATAATCACAAACATTTCATAAAATTAAACACCACTAAACACCAAACAAATTAATAAGATAACAAAAAATAAAATAACAACATAATATAATTAGATTTAAAATGTTTAATAAAATCTCATCATTTAATTAATTTGGTTCGGTTCAGTTTAAATATTCAGACAAAAAATCGAATAATTATTTTTAAAATAAAACATTATCGGTTCGATTTATTTTTTGTTTCGATTCGATTTTTCGAGTTCCGTCTTTTGTTTGCTCACCTATAATCATATAAATAATTTATATTTTGAGACATATTTAATTTTTTAATTAAGAAATATTTAATTTTGTAATTATGAATTTTAAAAACACAAACTTTTAATTTGACAATAACTCACGCGCTTCGTTACTATTTGGCCTGATAAAGTTAAAATAATTCCCCCTCTTTAGCAAATTCAAATTTACACAATTTGGTGGACTAAATTCAATTTTTATCCTTTTGAAAAATCCACATTATTATTTTATTATTTTATACAGTGGGGAAACTTTTCTGCAGTTAAGTTTAATATTCGAATGTCGGTGAAAAAAAACTAGGGCTTGCTATAAATATAGATGTGTATTGCGATCTTTACCTAATTCATACATGATCAATATCAATGGCGGCTCTGCTGGTCTGGTGAAGTAGAGGACGAGAGATTCGGCAAAGATTTGGCTGAACGAGCTTTCAAACATGGCTTGCGACGTGAAAGATGTTCTGGATCAGTTGGCAACTGAAGTGTTCCGAGGAAATTTGTTGCTTGAACATCAACCTTGTTCAAGTAAGGTAACAAAATTGGCACCCATTTGCTTTAGCAGTATGATTATGACTGTGAGATTGCAAGATAGTCTAATGGAGAAAAATTATCCGGATTTGAAAGATTATTTTGGGGCTTTGGTGATTGAAAATGCAGTTGATGTAATTGGTTTGGGAGGTGTTGGCAATCAATGTTCTAAAAAACGTTAGGCGCTAGTCGAGCGGTGAGAGAGCGCCCAACGTGTTTTCTCGACGTCGTCTAGATGGATGAACCGTGTGATTTTATTATTTTATTCAATAAATTTATAATTGTTTTTATAATTATGTAATGAATTATTTGAGATTGTATGATATTCTAATGGAGAAATATTATCTGGATTTGAAAGATTATTTTGGAGCTTTGGTGATTGAAAATGCAGTTGATGTAATTGGTATGAGAGGTGCTAGCAATCAATGTTTTAAAAAATGTTAGACGTTAGTCGAGCGGTAAAAGAACGCCAAGCCTTCTATACAGCGCCTAGGCTGATGGGACGGTTTTATTATTTTATTCAAAAAAAAATTATAATTATTTTTATAATTAAATAATGAATTATTTGAGATTGCAAGATAGTCAAATGGAGAAAAATTATATGATTTGAAAGATTATTTTGGGGCTTTGGGGATTGAAGATGCAGTTTATGTAATTGGTATGAGAGGTGTTGGCAATACCACTCTTGTGGGCGTTAGATGCTAAACTGTTTAAATATTTTAATGCCCGACAGCAAAGACTCTCAAGGGATATCGTTTTGTTACGATAAAATCATGCAACCTCGAAGAATGTGGTAAATTGATGAAGATAAGTTTGATTCCAATGAAGAAATGGAGGATAATGATATTGAGTTTATATTCAATGAGGAGCACGTGCTTGAAAGATGTGAAGTAGAAGAATTGGAAACGATCAGAAGAATTAAAAATTGTCAAGTTTCTTTCTTTGTTGCTTTTTGGATTTTGAGTTTTAGTTGTGGACTTAATTTTTTTAGTGATAAATTTTTTGTTTTATTACACTGCGGTAGAATTCGCATGATTTGAATGATTTAGTCGGTTGGAAAATATTAGGTTTTAACTAATCGCTATGAAATTTTCTAATCCCGCCTAGGCACCCTAAGTGTTAGGACCTAATGTGTTTTAGAACACTAGTTTTGTCAATGAAATTGCTCAATGGGCCGCAGGAGAAATATAATTTATAAAATATAACATACTTGATAGGTTTAAAAGGAATGAATACTTTTCTAAAATTTCTGTCATATATATATATACATACATACATATACACACACATATATATATATATAATATATATATATATATATATATATATATATATATATATATAATATATATATATATTATTAGTAGCTATTATTATGCCTTCAAAATAGTTTAATTATGATATTATTCTCCCCATTATCATTGTTAGTTTTATTTGATTGGTGTTAGGAGTTCAGAAGGCTCAGTCTTGTTTTTCCTCAAAATCTCTCGCATCTTTTCTTGCTTTGCTCTCTCGTCAATCAGATTCTTGATAATAATGTCTGCCTTATTGTTTCAAGTTTACTTTAGTATTCTTCCACTTCATTTAATCTTTCACAATTCGTACTCTTCAAATGTTTTTAAAATTTAGTTATTGTGATATTAAAATATTTGAATCATTTACATTACATCAAACATTTACTAACTTTTTCCATACGATATTATCTTGGAAATGGTTATTACTTATTACATCTCAAAGCTTTCAAATGAATTTAGATTTGAAATTCTCTTGCCTTATTAACCTTTCGTCTCAATCATTCTGATGTTGATTCATTGGAAGGAATGCCTTGACATATAAACACACTCTAGTTTTGTTGTGGGCAAGCTATGGGTTGGGAGAGAATTGAACTTTTTAACTCACCTTTGGGAAACAGTCAATTCTGTGAGGTTGGAGAATGGAAAATGATATTGGGGATTCCAGGGATGTTGATTTAAATGTAAAGAGAAACTTTAATGTGCTGTTGCTTGAATGGAAAAGTAATATTGCCAATTCAAGGAAGGCAGAAATTGAAACACAGTGTGAAAGTCAGTTTTTAGATTCCTCCAATGGCCAAGAAGACAACAGGAAGGCCCTTTTGAATCCATCTACAGAGGTAAGAAATTTCTTTTACAATTTTTTTTCTTAAATATCATTTTTTTGCTTTAAATAAAGTTCTTAACCTTTATTTAAATCTGTTGGGTTCTGCAGGTGCAACAATGTTCTGTGTCTCCGCGGGATCTCCATGGGGTACCGGAGGATGAAGATGTTGAAGATGCTGATCGATACTAGTTAGAGCTCTAGCTTTTTCGGCATAAAGCTGGCATTTTGTATAATCCCCCGATGAAACAAAATGAAATTTGAGATGAATTCCTTGTTTTAGTTTCTATCAAATACCTTGTTTTGAAATCACACATTTGGTGAGTGCATCAGATTGCAGTTGCTGCCTACTGCGTTAAATTTGAAATCACACATTCAAATATTGCAGGGTTTCTTCTTGCTTCCCCAATAATATTTGAATCCAATGCAAAATCAGTGGTCAGTTTGGTGCAAGGGGAGATTAGAAGCTACACCGAAATTCAATGGATTATTTCCGAAATCCACAATGAAGGAAAGAAGCTGAATTCGTGTTGCTTTCAGTTTAGGCCTAGAGCCTATAATGCCATTGCTCATAGGTTAACAAAGTGTGGTTGTTTAAATCATACTTCGGGTTTTTGGAAATGGGGACTTCCCCCCTTATATATATCCTGTAATTTTCTTCTTTAGTGTTAATGAAATTTGTTCTCTCAACAAAAAAAAAAATAAAAAAAAAAAATTGCAGTTGCTACATGGAAACAATTGTAAATATGCAAAGTCATATTTGATTTATTTCCTTGGATTTTGTTATTCTCAGTCCTGAGATTTGATTCAAATTATAGCCTTTTTCATAAAAAAAAATAATAATAATAAGATGGAGTTGAAAGAGAGAGCTGTCTTGTAATGGGGGATTGTATAAATTTTAAAAAGAATAGTATCATACATACATTCATTGTTAATATATTGCCAGTACTTGTCCCCAAGGAGTGTGATTTGGTATTGTAGGGTTTAGGATCTCACCTTGAAGTCATGGGTTCAAGTTCAGTGAGTGCGTTTCTTGTAAGAGTCTGAGACAGTCGGAGATTTTACCTGCCACACTTAAGCCCGAAATGAGTGGTTTGGCGGCGGGATTCCCAATGATTAAAAAATATATATATTCTCAGTACTTACCAAAACAAAGTTACAATCATACCTTACCAGTCCAAAAAAAGGGATCCATCTTATTTTAGAGTTTATCTATATAATGGGCACTTGACCATTGATCTCATCTTATGAGTTTAATGGTGAATATAAGGTCAACTTCTATTCATGGGGGACTTGAAAACTTTGATTCTGGTTGCTAATCATAACAAATTTTAGGCAATGACAAGGAAAGCTTGAGGCCTATGACAATTTCAAAATGTTCTAGTGGTGGCTACTAAATGATGCCTTGTGAAAGAATGATATGCTCAAAATAAATGGTTCCAATAACCCTAAGTGCCAATATCATGACATTGATCAAGTCTTTAATATGATGGGTGTACACAAACCGTCCCCAAGGGGCATGGATTAGAAAAAATGGAAAGAAAAGTGGAAGATATTGACTCTTAGAAAGTGGATTAGAAAAAATGAATGGTTAAAAAGTTAATTTAATTTAGTTATATATATATATGTATATATTAAAAGGTCAACTTTTATCATAGATGTTGATATTTCAACCTAAATTTTTAACTTAAATATAAACCATTGATATCATCCCATATAAATGTGGATGAATTGACATCATTAAATGTTATTTTGATTTTGAATATTTACTATTAAATTGACTTAAATGGATGATTAGATTTTGATGTATAAATTTAAGTTAAAATATCTATATCTTATGTGTGTGTATATACTCTCTATATGTCCGCACAATTTTAAAACATAAATTTAAAACTAACTAGTAATTTGACCCACCATTCGTTGCGGTATATTTATTTTTTTCATGTGACATAATATATATGAATAATCATGAGAATGTGTGTAAAATACAAGTAGTAGGCGATTATGATATTTTGGAAGAAGGTGGCTTCCTATTCCCCTTCGGCATGTGGACGGCACGAGCACAAAGAGTTTTAGCTGCACATAGAACAAATTCCCAAAGCCCACATTTTTTGCTGCTTAATTAATTTGATGCTCTAACTACTTAATAACAAATTGTTCATCACCCATGCAAGGATTGACGCTTTAATTTTGAAAATGGCGGCTATACAACTAATTTGAAGTCTGCATGTGATTAATCCAAATTTATTACCATAATTAATAAATATTCATTAATATTGTAGAGTATTCATATCCAATTAGCTATATCCTTCCTATATGAAACAATGAATCATTTTTGCTATATCCATGTTTGTAAAATGACACATGACAACATTTGATACCTTACATATGACATCATTTGAGGCCCTAGGGGATGAAAAATAATAGTAAGATAAGATAAGATTATCAACAACTTTCATTTAATATTAGGCGGTCTTAACTAGTTTCATTCAAATCGACATTTTAAAGCTTGCAAACATAAGTCCCCAATAGGTATAACTTGATGGCAAAATACTTATGACTTGATTATCAGGTCCCGAGTTTGAATACATGAGATGTATTTCTTGTAATTGCATGGAGTAATCGGAGGTTTTAATTGCTCCGCTTAAGTCCAGATTTGGTGGTTTGGAGACAGGATTTCCGACGTTTAAAAAAAAAAAAAAAAAAAAAAACATCCGCATTAAATAAGCAAAGAATAGTTTCATTTTTGCTTTCAAATAATTTTCACATTGCCAAAGCCAGCTTCACTATACAGTGACCTTGAAAAAAAAAGAATGAAAATAATGACACAATGAGGGAAACTTGAGGGAGATGAAACTGACAGATTCCTCTTTTGTACATATGCAATAGATCAAAGATAGAAAATGAACCTGTCAGTTTCATCCAAATACGTTCCCGATATCATTTTCTCAAAACCCTACAGAAAAATCCTAATAAGTCAGAGCTGCTCCATCAATCATTATCAAACATCAAAATGTGCAAACCAAACCTGATCATTTGGATTAGGACTATCGGCATCTAAATCAGTATCATATGAAGTTATGGGCAAATGTGATGACCAGAAATTACCCCATTCCATATTGACAACCTAATGAAGCAAGAAAGACCATTGGATAATATCTAACAGATAAAAATTGATCAAGTCCTAAGATAAAAATGGAATTTCCATCTAAGGAATCATTTTCTAGAATGGTAGCACATGTTAAGTCAAACAACATTTTTGTCAATTTACTGGTTTAACCATTGTGGTAACTTCAAACCGAGTCCCAAGGGGTGTGACTTGGTGGTGTATGGTTCAGGATCTCACATTGAGGTTCTGGGTTCGAATCCAGGGGATGCACTTCTTGTAAGAGTCTGGGACAGCCGGTGGTTTTACCTGCGCCGCGGCCCAAAATGGGTGGTTTGGTGTCGGGGTTCCAACGTTTCCAAAAAAAAAAAAAAAAAAAAAAAAACTTCAAACCGAATTAATGAAATATCAACATAACGAATAGCTGTAAACTTTATTCTACTCATAATTAATCCCAACTATTTTGTACAAGCTTCCCCACAAGAAACCTCATATATTTAAATAGGCCAACTTCAACCCAAAAGGTCTACAAGAATTTCGTATAGTCATAACACAAATAGCTCTAGCCCAGTAGCCCCTACACATACTTACATTTATCTTCTTTTCCCACTAATAGATCTATTAATTCTAATAACATTGCTATGCCTGGTCTCATAATCCAAAGGAACCACTAATGGAAAAGATTACATATTTAGCAGATTAAGAGAAGAGTTCAATATATGTACTAAATATTTTGAATGATATGGATGCAATGTTGAAAAATACGTGGCGGCGCCTCGAGGCGGCCAGCCACAGAGGCGTGAGGCGGACCTCTTCGAGACGGTGAGACGGGCGTCTCGATCAGGAAATATTTAAAAATGATGAAATGATGATTCTTTATTAATAATAAATTTATTATAAATATTTAGTAAATTTATAAATTGATAATTAATAATTTTAACTAATAATTTTAACTAATAATATTTTTGTAACTTTGAAGCGCGAGGTGGACCGCCTTGAGGCGTGGCCGCCTCAATGCAACTCCAAAAAAATATTATAATTTTTATAACTTGATGAAATGATGATTATTGATTAATAATAAATTTATTATAAATATTTAGTAATTTTTGTAACTTTGAAGCGCGAGGTGGACCGCCTTGAGGCGGCCAGGCGGACGCCTCAATGCAACTCCAAAAAAATATTATAATTTTTATAACTTGATGAAATGATGATTATTGATTAATAATAAATTTATTATAAATATTTAGTAATTTTTGTAACTTATTTTTTTATTTAAACATTTATAATAAATAATTGTATTATTAATAATAAGTTAATTTGATATCATTCACAATTAATTTGTAATTAAATATCACAATTAATGTTGATTAATGATATTAACAATTTAAAAATGATGTTAATATATATATGATAATAGTAATAAAAACTTTCATTATTTTTAATTTTTCAATTTAATACATGAATATCATCAATATTCACAAAGTCCAGCAGCAAAAATTGACTATCTATAACAAATACAAAAGATTATTAAAAATTGATTTCTAACGGCAAAAATAATTTCAAATTCCATCACATTTGTTAATTTGAACAGCTGTACACCATCATTAATTTTAACAACTGTACAACAAAGATTATTAATTTTTTAATAAAAAATAAATAAAGACCATTATTCATTTTTTCCTCTTCTTCGCCATTACGCCTCTTCTTCATTTTTTCTTCTTCAGTCGCAATTCCGTCTCTTCTTTTTTTCTTCTTCGTCTTCTTTTTCTTCTTCATTTATGGTTATTAATTTTTTTTTTGCCTCACCTCTTTGTCGGCGTGAGGCGGCCGCCTCACGTCGATTCGGCGCGAGGCGGACTGAGGCGCCCGCCTCACGCAGGACAAGGTGGCAAAAATGGGTAAACTAAAAGAAGCGGCCGCCTCGACGCGCCGTCACCGAGAGGCGGCTCCTCAGACCGTTTTTTTAAACAATGTATGGATGTAATCACTTAAAATGGTCTCACTATAAAAGCTATGACTTTAGATTTTGCATATGACCAAGGGACTTCCAGCCTAAATCATGCCACAACCATTTCATGTAAAGTAGTAATCCATGTCCTTCAAAGTAATATGGATGTGAAAATGCAATTTTTATGGTCTTCGTGATACATTAGCTTATGCTTTTCATTGAATTTTACCTGTACCTTCTTTTGCATTGCTGCCTTTTTTGGGTTCCTTTGTTAAGTTATAATCTCTAGAGCATCAACGCAGCTCAACTCAAACAAATGTTAATGTGACCTCCATAGAAGGACATGCAAAGTACATGAAGCATAGAAAAAACTACCAACTAAAGATTAACTTTGATGGGAAGCTAGTCCCGAAGCCTCAATTCAAGACCTTAAAAATACTTGAGACTAATAGCAAAATCCAATTTGTTATCCATTCTTAATGGTCCTTGAAAGTTGAAACTTGCACAAAAACATAATGCACAAGTAAATAGCAAAGTCAACCATAGACAAGGGCAAGTGCTCACAAATGCAGCAACCCGCATATCTAAGCCTCTCTTGTCCAGAGCTCGTTGTAAGCTTTCAGTGACTTCTTGTCCAATCTACAATGAATTGTGCAATACATGTCAAAGCTAATACCTTGCCTCAGTAACATGAAAATGAAACATGAATCCCTTCAGGTTGCATATCCTAGAATATTACATTCTCAAGTTGGAATAATTGTGATGATAAAAAATTAATCCAACAAAGTTGGAATAATTGGGATGATAAAAAATTAATCAAACATAATTTAAGCGACATTTAGCTTGTACTAAAATACACTAAGCAGACAATACAAGAAGTCAAATCCACAATAGGATACAAGCACTAAAATCTGCACGTGGATAACTTCAGCAATCACACACAATTTTAGTTTTAAACACAGAGTCACATACACAAAAAAAAAAAAAAAAAAGGCAGCCCAGTGCACGAAGGCTACTGCCATTGCGAGGTTGAGGTTTGGGAAGGGCAGATATACACGGCCTTACCCGTGCAAGCAGATAGGCTATTTCCAAGATTCAAACCCTTGACGCCAGGTCACAATGGAGCAACCTTTACCGTTGCACCAAGGCTCGTCCTTAAACACACACATATATATATATATAATGATAATTAAGTGCAGGCACCCGTAACTTATAAAGTGTGGATATTTTCTGACGGTGGTGTAGAAAAATGTCATAATTCAAATCGACGCTTAATAAGCTATGGATGCCCGCAATTGAAAACCAATATAAAAGTATAGATAAACATAAAATTACATAGTTTAAGCAACAACACAGTCAGCTTAGAGAAAGTTTAAGCAACAAAAGATCATATAACTAACCATGTCTTCGATCGCAAATCCTTTTGTCCATTTGATTAGAATCCCTGATGCCAAAGACATTTGTTTGACAGGGAAAGCGAACGTAAATCCAAGTTCTCTTCTTCTGACAGTAGAAGGCTCAGAACCATTTCCTTCTTTTTCAACAAATTGCTGCAATGATGAAGCTAAGAAGCCAAAGAGATCCTGCAAGCAATTAAACCGCTTAACTTCCGTTAATGCACAATAAGATTTCAAAGGCTTGCCAAAATAAGTGAATATACAAGACAAAATATAGTCACCTCACTTGTGCCGGTCATCAAATATGGGGGAATGGGTTGTCTTTCCACATTTTGTGCTAAAATAGAGGACTTTTGACCTCTTAATTGAACTGTCAAGACCCTAAAATTAGTACCCCCAAAATTGAGAGCATAATAAATTCCTTTCTCGCTCCTGTTAAAAAATCAACTATAAATTCACTAATACAACCTATGAACACATTAAAACAATAAATCAACATTTAAATTACAGGCTCAAAAATAATAATCTTGTTATAAAGCAGTTTAAGAGCGTAAAAACACTATTATGTCTTCCGAGGGTACCACAATTTTTATTACAAGTTCTTGCCTATCATAGCCCCAATCATAAAGTAATGAGTAGGGGTGGCAATTTGGGTCAGAATTCGTTTATTTGTTCGATTCTATTCGCTTTAAAGCGAATACGGGTTTGAAAAAAATGGACTCGTTTAATAAATGAGTCAATTCGATTCGATTCGTTTATTAAACGAATCGAAAACGAAATTAAACTCATTGATTCGTTTATTCGTTTAGGATTCATTTTATTATTTTATTTTACTAGTTATTGTTATTTTTCAATTAAGATACGAGAAATTATGGCTAATTACCATAGAAAAATAATATTGTCGATATTTGGTGAGATATTTTTAGTAAATATATGAATTACATATTTCATATGTATATAATTGTGAAGAATTAATGTAAATCAATTATGGTAAATTATGTTATTAAATAATATCATGACTAAATGAATATTCGTATTCGATTCATTTAATAAACAAATCGAATGCGAATCCTGATATTAGGATTCGTTTAATAAACGAATCGAATATGAATCTATCACATTTTGATTCGATTCGTTTAAGATTCGATACAAATTCGATTTGTTGATTCATTTTGCCACCCCTAGTAATGAGAAATGCACTACTTGGCAACAATATGTTGACCGCCATTATTTTCCGATAACCACCATAGTTAATGCAAACATTGATTGAAGTAGGGGTGTGCGGTGGCTCCGGTTCTACCCGGAGCCGTAAGGAACCGGACCAATTTTTTGATTCCAGAACTATAACTAGTTCCATTAGGGTCGATTCTGGTTCCAAAAGTCATGAATCTATTCTTTTGGTCCGGTTCCGGTTCTACTATTGTGGAAACCATAACCGATTTTGGAACCGATTTCAGCACCACAAAATCAATATGTTGATAAACTATTTTACTTTATATATTGATCATTCTATTATTGGACAAATGCAAGTATTGTAGTAAATGTATTGTTGTTGCAAGTTTGAGAAGTAGTTATTACTTAATATCAATTTTTTTAGTAAACAAAGAATATATTGAACAAATGGAAAATAAGGTAACATGGGGTCGGAAACGAACCGGACCGGAACCGATAATTAGAGTACCCTATTTAATGGGGTAGATTTCGATTCTAAAATGTTAGGAACCGATTTTTTCTGGGTAGGTCACGGTTCCAACTGAAACCGATTGTGCTCACCTCTAGATTGAAGTACCCGGAGTATATATATTTCTAAACAAATCTTTCATTCAACAACAAAATTACATCAACAGTTGAAGCATAATTGTTCAAGGCAAATGGCGCACCGAGGCGCCAAGGTCCTCCTGGGGCCTAGGCGCAAGGCGCAAGATGAGGCGTGCGCCTGATCGAAATCCTGATCGAAATGAGGCGCATAGCACACCCTGTATTTTTTTAGCTTTTATATCAATTTCTCAATTGCAATAATTCATATAAATTATATTTAATAAATTTATGCTATAAATTTCAACTCAGTAAGTAAAATAACAATCATATCACATGAGTTTTTATTATTACATGTTTTCATTTTTTTAATGAAAAAAGATTCAAAAATTAGGTTGTTGAATTAGGTTTTGGATTAGGTTTTGGTAGTGGTTGTTGAATTAGGTTTTGGTAGCCAAAAATTGGATGTTGAGGCGAAGTAGAGAAGAAGAGAAACAATGAATAACAAAAGGAAATAAAAATAATTTTTAATTTAAAAATAATTTTAAATTTCTGTTTATTTTTTAGGTTTTATTTTCTGTTTAAATAAAAATATTTTTTAATTTTACTCCTTATTAAGTAAGTTAATCTTTACAGATAATGCAATTTATATAATACAAATTTAATAATAATACGACTTTATGTTATTTGTTAGGGGAATGAAAAGCTCCACAATTAGTGGATGAAGACAATACAAGTGATTGAGGCTTTTTGGAGGATGACCCATCTGATGATGATGAGGGTTTTGACCAAGTTTTATGCCGGTAGACACAAATAATAGCATATTTAGGGATTAGTTATCAGTTGTATTTTGAACCCAATATGAATGATGGATAAATGAATGTACTTTGGATTGTTAATATTTTTATTATGCTGATATTATGATTTTAATTTTTGTTTGATTTTCGGATTGAGGCGCTCGCCTTGCCGCCTCGAAGACCCGACCACGGTTCTGGTTCAGAATCGAAACCGAACCGGATGGAAACGTAAGGTTACGGTTCCATCCGGTTCCGATTCCAAATCGGAACCGAACCCCCAAACGGTTCGGTTACGGTTCCACAAAATTTGGAACCGTAACCTTAAGGTTCGGTTCTGTTCGGTAACCGAAACCGAACCAAATTTTTTTATTTTTTCCCTTAAAAAATAGTTCGGTTCGGTTCTGCGGTTCCAAAAAGCTGGAATCGTGACCGAACCGGTTTTGAACCGGTTCGGTTACGGTTCCAGCAATCTGGAACCGTAGAACCGTGGCCACCTCTACCGCCTCGAGGTGGTCCGCCTCATGCCTCAACGGCTGACCGCCTCGAGGCGTTATCCGTTGCAGATATAGAATTAAAAATAAAAAATAAAAAACCTAGTGAGTAAAAGAGGAAAAGGAAAAATAAAAGAAAATGAAAAAAGAAACAGCAGGACCAAAAATCAAATTAAAATCAAAGTGCAACAAACCATTAACTTAACAGATTTAACTGACACAATCCACAGATGAAGTTCAAGTAACTGTTGGGGTTTTGGGCATTGGCGGCAGAGGAAGGGCGGGTTCGGGCGGGTTCGGGCGAGATTGTATTTTAAAACTTTTTCAAAATACCAAATAAATTATTCAATATCTAATATGAATAATTTATTCATATTTCACCTAAACCTATTTATTCAATATCAAATATCAACATAAATATGATGAAAACTCGCGAAATTTTTACGAAAACCGTTTTTTCCGCAAATTGCCTAAAACACACGTTTTTGACCGAACCGACTACCCGACACTTATGAAAACTGCCCAGATCAGCTCCAATAGTGTCAGGGCAGTTCATAGGCTGCCCGAACAGTGACAGAATCACTATTTTCACAGCTATCACCCGGTTGGCTTAAAATCCACCCGGTAACGCCGTTTTTTTGCCGTTTTCGCTTATTTCAAGTCGGAAACACTTTCCGGCAATTGTGCCAACTCCCAAAACACATCCAAAACATTCATAAGACATATTTTTCATCACCAAATTTCCAGATATTCCAGGTCTGATCAGTGAGCAAAAACAGTCCACTTTTCATGCTTAAATCCAATTTTACACAAGATTAATCTAATTAATCCATGACCAAATCAAAGTCACCACACATGAAGCACCCAAGAACAATTATAGGTGTTACAAGAGTGGTTATATCACTCTAGAATGGCAACTTATTGTCCAACAATAATTTGAACAAAATTGGAATATAATTACAATAATTACTTCCAATTAACTTCACATCATACTTCACACATGCACAAATCATCCATTTCAATTCACCACAACAAAAAACCCCAAATTTTGCAACAAAGAAGAAACCCTATATCTCAAAAGATCACCAAGAAAAAACATGAAACAAACTTTCAAAGCTTAGGATTTGAAGAAATACCTTAAGTCTCCTAATTCCTTTGCATTTTTCTTGATTTTTTTTTTTTTTTGTGCTTGAAACATTAAGCAAAATGGAAACCCATTTCCATGGAGAATAATCGGCAGTGAAGCAATAGACAAGGGAGAGAAAAAATCAAATCTTCTCCTTTTATATTATAGTTGACCGAAACATGGGTTAGGTAATGAGGGGATTTTTTTTTTTTTTGGTCAATTTGTCTATTTTAATTTCTTTAAAATAAAAAAGACAAATGGATAAGCTTAATGTTCCAACAAATCAAATTTATACATTTAGCTTAATAATAACATGCCACTTGTAACAATAATTACCATATACTTTTCACAACAATTATGAAAAAATATTTATCAATCAACTATTTAAATATTTAAATCAATTAATTAACATAATAATAATTATTATAAATATGTATTTCATTTACAATAAATGACAAATACATATATTACTGGCATGTGTCAAAATCTTATTTGACGAATAATTAATGTGTATCTAATTGTATTACATATCAAATACAAATACACAATAATTTTAGCGGACAAAATCCCCTAATGCATGTGTCATCGTTTAACCGATTCAACGATCCAGATTAACTCATTTAATCCGATGAAGTATTATGAATAATCCGTATTATTCATATCGAGTTGCCCAAGTGCTCAACGAGTACACTTCATATTGTGGGACTCTCTAAGTTTAGGTTTATCAGTCACGAAATCCAATTTCGTGTCCATAATCCACCCACTCATGGATTATGACGACCACGGATAATCTCGCTAAACTATACAAGCCGAGGTCATAGCATACGTATAATCCCTCCGTCACAGGCTATCCGTATTATACCTGGGATATAGATGAGAACGTCAAATCCATTCGGTATAATACAGTCGACTTTCAATTTATGATCTCTAAATAACACTCGGAACTGATTTCCGAAGTTATACCACGGCCATGGATTTACTAGATCATAAACACGTGAGGATGCCTATGCCCTGTACACATGACTGACAGATCCTATCTTGATACGCATTGGATATCATGAGCATCAGTCCACACCCAACGAACAGGCGGAGGTCTGATCATGGATAGATCGTTAACGTGACTGCCATCAAAGTGTGGAGGATAACTCATATATCCCACTGTGGTATCTCAAGTCGAAGGACCACTATGCTCGCTCAACTCGAGAATGTTCCTATTGACGTTGGTGTACCATCTATTAGGAAACCTTCAGTGAGTCGTTCAGTGTCTTATCAAATAAACACCTACATATCTATACGAGTCTCCCGAGACTCATGGTTCACTGGGATAAACCATCGGACCAAGTCACGATATACGACATGTACTGGTCTCAACGGATTTTACTAACCGACCCGTGTTAGTAAATTTTGACCAGAAACTTTATTTAAGGATATACAACTAATAGTGCGCTTCCCAATGTCAATTACAAAATACGTTGTAACTGCGCACTATACTGTAAATCCTAGGGTCTTTGTCTAATATACACGTATCACTAAATCAGATTCAGTTTCAATCTAATCGAGATTAGATCGAATAAGTGTATAAAAGACAAGGGTGTTACCAGTAAAATTGGTAATATTATTAAAAATTGAACTGTCCGTATTTATGAATCGGACATAAATACGATCCGGATTGGCACTCAGAACACCAACCCTGACAGTAACAACCAAAAAAGACAATGGAATGAAAAACAAGCATAGAAACAAATAGAAACAATAGTGTGATGGATTTTCTTTAAACAAAGGAATGAACTTAATACAGCTCTGATAAAAGGAAAAAAAATGAATTTTGTTTTGAGCAAATAATATTTATGAGCAAGAGAGTGTTTGATATACCCAGTAGGAAGATTATCAACAAAAGTGAGCAGCATTTTGAGCTTAGAGCCACCTTCAGAAGCCAAGCCAGCATGCATCTCAACAGCCATAGCATCAACTCTCTTGCAAAACTCCAATCACTCTCTTCCACTTTCTCCTGCTCTTCACTCTTTTACACACCACCACTCCCGCCACCACACACGCCGCCACCGCCGCTCCATCCGCCACCCCCACCATCACCCATCACTCTGCCAAATGTATTATTATCATCATTATTTATTATATATCACATACTCATATAATAAATAGATTATACATCAACTGATCAATTAGGCCAACTAAAACGACCTGGTTTTGCCATGAACGCTTGATTTATCAGTCCGTGTACATAAATACGAACAATGAAGAAATCCCAGAAAAGATCATTTATAAAAATTCAATCTTTCCGGAGATAAGAAATTTTGATTGTCAATAACATGTTCGATGCCATGCTTTAAAGAGGGTTTTAAATGTGCGTTAAAAAATTCAGAGAGAGAAGACAGAAAGCGAGAGTTTTTCGGCCAGTTGTAGCGTTGGAAACCGAACGAAATGAGTACTTATATGGTGATTGAATTTACGGATTTGCCCTTGCAACAGCTTCTTAATGACAGATTTGTTAAGAGTATCTTTTGAATTTTTTTTCCCTTTCCTTTTTTACGTCTTCAGATAGATATATCAGAGATCGGTGTGGATTGGTAGTGTAGAGTTTAGAATTTTACCTTGAGATCAAATGTTCGAATTCATAACATGTATTTTTTTTATAAGAGTCTGAGATAATTAAATATTTTATCTACTTCATTTAAGTTCGGAAAAGATGATTCGACGGCGGGATTTCGATAAAAAAAAAAAATCCTTGAGATTGATATAGGTCAATGGAGATTTTGACTTTGGAGAGTTTGGGGTTTGGATTTGCCACAGGAGTTGGTGGATATTACGGTCTTGCCATAGAAGTCTCTTACAGTTACCTTAATTAATTAAAACCGTGTCAGAAAATTGACCGTTGTAGTTGTTTGTTTGACCCAAAGATTAAGCCCCTATTTCAAGCTTTTAATTTAGCTAATCCTAATTAAAGTTACTTACAAGTTTGAATGTTTTGGGATTTATGAGTGATTGTGACTTGGTAGTATCATTATAAAATTTGCAATGTACAATTGGATAATCCTAATGTTACCGTTATAAGTATATGATATAATCAAATTATACTAATGTAATTATTCTACTAATCTCAATAATCAACATGGTTGTATTTATGATGTTGTTGTGAGAATTTCGATGTCTAATTTTATCGTTATAAGAATCTCGATACATAATAATATTTGACCAATATTACTATTATAAGTATATTGATATACACGATATTATTTTAATGTTATTGTTATAAAAATATCGATATACAATTTGATTATATTATTGATGTTGTTTTAAGAATCTCGAACAATAGTGTTATAAAAATGTTATCATCATATAAAGATCTCGATATATATTGTATTATTTCAATATTACCGTTATAAGAATATCGATAATATATATATATATTTTTTTTTTGAAATCGTTGGAATCCTAACCGCCAAACCATTCTTTCCGGACTTAAGCGGAGCAGGTAAAACCCCCGGCTATCTCAGGCTATTACAAGAAACACACTCCATGAATTTGAATTCAGGACCTCAAGGTGAGATCATGAACTCCTACACCACCAAGCTACGCCCCTTGAGGATGAATATCGATAATGTTATTAACATGTAAACGTTGTTTGATAGAGAATATTGATTGGAGTATAAGATAACTTATAAGTATTGTACTGCGAGTGTAAATTTATTTATAAGATTACTAAATTTTATACCAAACGGTACAATTATTGGAGTTGGTGCTTGGCGCGTCAAATTTTATTGTATTTATTGTAAATACTAGGGGTGTGCGCGGGTTGGATTGGGCGGGTAAATGCCAATATTTCTATCCAATCCGCCACTAGCGGGTTGAGAAAATTTCAATCCACCACCAACCCACCAAAGTCTAAATCTGGCGGATTGGTTATAAATTTTGGCGGTTTCAACTCAGCGGGTTAGGCGGGTTGTCATTAACAATTTTTTTAAAAAAATTATCACACACTACATTTGTTATTGATAATCTCAAAATATAACTAATGCACACAAAAAAACTAAAGGTATATTTCATTGAATAATCTCAATTCCAACACAAACATAGAGTCAATGAAAAAAGAGATATATAATCTCTAGCAAAAGTATGCTTCGCCTTACAACTTAGGAAATTAAAAAATAGTAGAATTAATCAACGAACTGAAAGTCTTAAATCTTAACATACCCAAAGTCAATTAATATATTTATATTTTATGTATGTAAAATTACTAATAAGCGGGCGGGTCGGGTTATAGCAGGTTGGCAATTGTTCAATCCGTAATCCAATCCAATCCGTAATTTTAGGGATCTAACCCACCCAATCCAAACCACATAACTTAATGACCCGCACATGGCGGGCGGGTCGGTTGCGGATTGGACGGATCGGCGGGTTAAGCGGATATTTTGCACACCCCTAGTAAATACGATGTACATTTTATTTTATTATGAATAAAATTGAGTAATTTTCATCAATATATTCTATTATATGGTATAGGCGTAAAAGACATTAGATTGAATAGTTATGACATAATTGCAAAAGTGCCGCAATTGTTACTAAGAAATATCACAATACAATTCATTTTAAAATTGTTCCTAGTCAAGGTTTGCATACCTGGTCTGTTAATAAACTCGTGAGACCGGTAAATGTCGTATATTAGAATTGTTCTAATGGTTTATCTCAGTAAATCATGAGTCTTAGGAGACTCATATAGACACGTAGGTATTTATTGGATAAATACTGAATGACTCATTCAAAGATTCCTTATAGATGGTACACCAACATCAATAGGAATCTTTACGAGTCGAATAGCATATTAGCTCATTTGACTTGCGATATCATTGTGGATATGTGAGATATCCTCCATGCTTTAGTGGCAGTCACGACAATGATTTTTTAAGATCAGACTTCCGCCTGTTCGTTAGGTATGTACTGATACTCACGATCTCCTGTGATGTATCCAGATAGGATCTGTCAGTCCCATGTACGAAATTTACGTATCCAATTTTGATTCTTTGAAATCTTTGGCCGATGTATGATTCAGAAACAATTTCCGAATATTTATTGAAGAATCATAAATATGTCGCGACACATGAATTGTTCATAGCGAAGATTTGACATTTAATCTATATCTTCGGAACAATTCGGATAACCAATGATAGAGGGATTATATATATATGCAATGACTTCGACTTGGATGGTTCAACTTGATTATCTGTGGTCATCGTAATTTATGAGTGGACAAATTACGGACATGAAAATGATTTCCATGACAGATAAACTTGAACCTAGATTGAGCACTTGGGCAATTAATTATGGATAATTCGATTATTCATAATTTACACATGCATATTAAATAATGTGTATTTGTATACGATACATAATTTAGATTAGTTACACATTATTAACCTATTAGTTTTTGACACTTGTTTTATTATTATTATTATTAATTAATTAATTAATTATTAATAATAATAAAATGGAAGAATATTCTTGGAATTTTCTCCATATATTTATTTTGTCTTTTTGTTAATAATAAAATGAATTAATAAATTAGTAAATTAATTTATTTTAATTAAGAATATTACTTGAATATTCTTGGTTTTTTAGCCAATTCTTATGGGCTATTCCATGTGTTTTTGACACATGTATCTATTAACAAAAATATCAAATAAATATCTTATTTTGGATAAGATTAAATTGTGTCAAATTTATGGCCACAAAAATTGAATATTTTTGTTGAAAAATACTTCAAATTTTCGGCCATGTAGGGTTTTGGCATAAAAATGAAATTGTTTCATTTTGTTGAGCTCTAACCACTTCTCATGTGTTGAGAATAATAAAGAAAAAGGGATTAGGGTTCTAAACTAATTTCTCAACATCAAAGGTGAAGAAATTAATAAAATTGGAAACTTGGAATTAAGATAATAAAAGTTTCCAATTTCTAATTTCTAATTTTTGTTTCTTAAGCATGAAAATATGTATTGGATATATATTTTCACATGTTTTAAAATTATATGTATCTTGGATACGTATATGAATTAAAAATTGGTGTTGAGTGTTTAGTAAACCTTAATAAGTTTCTTTATTAAGCATGTGTTGTAGATTACTTAGAGAATTAATCTCAAAATTTAAAATTGTCATTCTAGAGTGATGTTACCACTGTAATATTGCCTAGAATTGTTTTTGAGGCTTTATATTGTGGTGATTAAATTTGGTGTAAGTTAATTAGATTAATTTGTGAATAAATTGAATTTTTGGCTTGAAAAATTGACAAAAACAAAACAGGATCAAATCTGAATTTGGATATTAAATCAGAATATTTTTCATGTAAAAATATGTTATTTGGATGATTTTGGATGTGTATTGGGTGGTGTATAAATTCCGGAAATTGTTCCGGGGCGAAATGCTAAAAAAGCGACGAAATTCGAGTCGAAACGAGCTTGCCTCGTCGACGTTGTGAACCCAGCGAACTGAGCACTGGGCTGCCTGAACACTGCCCAAGTGATCGGGTTGGCCCTGTTGTAAATTCTTCATATATTATTAGTTTGGATGGAGGAGGGACATGTCCTTTGGGTATGGACATGTCCTCTAGTATTTGAAAGAACATGCTTTAGTCTCCAAATGATGCATGGAAGGGGTATAACCCTTAGGAGAGTTACACCCCAATCCAAAGGGTGCCCTCAAATGCACCCTTCCATGTCTCTATAAGGGAGACATCTTGTTCATTTCAGAGATCCGATTTTCATCCAAAGATTTGAGTCTCATATTATCTTCTTGAGTCTGAGAGAGTACCACCATATTGCAAGTTCGAGATCTTGTTAAGGAGTGCCCCTTGAACAAGAGGAATCCGGGTTATCCTGGGAGAACATTGGCTGTAAATCCGTAGAGCACTGAAACGGGGCTGATAAGTTCTTAAGGACATAGAATCTTCTCGATCCGGACTACTGGTTTTTCATCTTTGTAACAAGGTTTTTCTTATTCTCAAGTTTTAAGGTTTTCTAGGGTTTATGCATATTAGATCTATTTTTATGGTTTGATTTGTTTGAAGGCATGTTGATTTATTGTTTAATGACACTATATTTACCACAATCTTAAGAACTTATCATATTGGCACCTACAGCAAAATCACTAGCATCACACATCACTTCAAATGGAAGGGTCCAGTCTGGTGCTACAATGATGGGGCAGAAATCAGCTTATGTTTTCAGATCTCAAAAGCTTCTTGGCATTCTTTGGTGAAGTTGAAAGGCATATCCTTCTCCAGAAGATTGCACAGAGGTTTAGCAATCTTGGAAAAGTCTTTGATAAATCTCCTATAAAAACCTGCATGTCCGAGAAAGCTCCGAATCCCTTTGACAGATGTCGTGGAGGTAGTTTTTCAATTGTTTCAATCTTTGCTTTGTCTACCTCGATTCCTTTTTGTGAGATCCGGTGTCCAAGAACAATGCCCTCTTGTACCATGAAATAACATTTCTCCCGATTGAGCACCAGATTTGTATCTTCGCACCTTTGTAACACATGTTCCAAATTTTGCAAGCAGTGGTCAAAAGAATCTCCAAACACAGAAAAGTCATCCATAAAAACCTCCATACTCTGCTCTAGCATGTCTGAGAAGATGGCCATCATGCAACGCTGAAATATAACAGGGGCATTACATAATCCAAATGGCATTCTGCGGAAAGCAAAAGTACCATAGGGACATTTAAAGGTAGTTTTCTACTGGTCTTCTGGTGCGATGGAAATCTGATTGTACCTTGAATATCCGTCCAGAAAATAATAGAACTCATGTCTCGCCAGTCTGTCTAACATTTGGTCAATGAATGAGAGCAGAAAATGGTCATTTTGTGTTGCTTTGTTCAGCTTTCGGTAGTCCATGCATACTCTCCATCCAGTCACCGTTCTGGTTGGGATTAGCTCGTTCTTTTTATTGGTAACCACATTGATTCCTCCTTTCTTCGACACATACTGCATATGACTCACCCAAGTACTATCTGAGATGGGGTAAATGATGCCAGCATCCAACCATTTGATTATTTCTTTCTTTACGACTTTCTTCATGATTGGATTGAGTCTCCGTTGATGCTCTACTGTGGGTTTGTACTCATCATTCATCAGAATCTTGTGCATGCAAAATGATGGACTAATGCCTCGAATGACTGCTATAGTCCAACCAATGGCTCTTTTGTGCTCTGTAATACTCTCAGTAACTTTTCTTCCTGCTCCAATGTTAGTGAAGAAGAAATAATAACAGGTAATTCAGAAGAGTTTCCAAGAAATGCATACCTGAGATGGCTCGGAAGTAACTTCAGCTCCAGTTGTGGTGGTTCTTCAATCCAAGGCTTGATTCGATCTTTCTTTGGCAGTTCCAAGCTTTCAACTGGTGTGTCGCTTTGAATCAGAATGGTTTGTCAAGGTAGTTGATACATTCCAGGATTTCAGCATCTAGCTCACTGTCAGTCATGTTGGTGATGCAAGCTTCAAGTGTATCTGTGGGATTTGGCTCAGTATTTTGAATGATATTATCAACAACATCAACTCTGAAGCATTCTTCTTCCTTTTCATCGCTCGGGAGTTTCATGGCTTTGAAAACATTAAAGGTAACTTCTTGGTCCTGCACTTTCATGGTCAGTTCTCCTTTTTGCACATCAATCACAGTTTTACATGTAGCCAAGAATGGTCTCCCAAGAATGATAGGTACTTCTTTGTCTTCTTCCATGTCAAGGATGATGAAATCTGCTGGGAGAATCAGTTTGTCAACTTGACCAGCACATCTTCAACAACACCTCTTGGAAATGCTAGTGTTCGATCAGCAAGTTGCAACGAGACTGAGGTAGGCATTGCTTCTCCAATCTGTAGTTTCCTGTAAATAGAAAAAGACATCAAGTTAACACTAGAACCTAAATCACATAAAGCCTTACCGATATAATGTTCTCCAATGGTGCATGGGACAGTGAAACTGCCAGGATCTTTCAACTTCGGGGGAAGTTTCCTCTGAATAATGGCGCTGCATTCTTCTGTTAATGCTACTGTCTCGTAGTATCCCAATCTTCGTTTTCGTGAAAGAATGTCTTTCATGAATTTTACATAGCTGGGCAGTTCTTCCAAGGCTTCTGCAAATGGAATGTTGATGTGAAGCTTTTTGAACACCTCCAGGAATCGAGCAAACTGCTTGTCCAGTTTGTTTTTCTGAAGTTGTTGAGGAAAAGGTGGAGGTGGAATGATCTGTTCTTTTTCCTTTGCTTCTTTTTCCTCCATCTGTGGAACTGCATCTTTTGAAACTTCCTCAATTGTTGCCTTGATTTCAACATCTTTGTTGATCTCAGTACCACTTTTTAAGGTAATGGCTTGACATTGCTCCTTCCATCGGTTCCTTGGATTTGGTTCTGTGTTGCTGGGAAGATTACATAGTTGTCTGATTTGATTCTCCAGTGCTTTGATGGAAGCTGATTGGCTCTGAAACATAACATCGTACTTTTTTAACTGATTCAACACTTCTGCTATTCCTGGTTCATTTGCCCGCTTCTGGCCTTTGTTCTGTTGCTGGAATCCAGGTGGTGGATAGTTCTGCTGTTGGAATCCATGTGGTGGATTGTTCTTTTACCCTGAATTGTTGTTCCATGAAAAATTAGGATGATTCCTCCACCATGGGTTGTAGGTGTTGGAATATGGATTGTTCCCATGTCTGTTGAAATTGTTGACATAATTCACCGTCTCTTCAAGTTGGTTTGGTTTTGGTGCTCCTCCATATGGTGAACTTGTGGATCTAGTGGTAAAAGTCTCTATGAATTTGCATATCTGATCCAGCTTGGCGTTGACTGCTGTATTGGCTCCACTTTCATAAATTTCTGCAATTATTTGGATCATGCTCCTTTCTGTTGGCCACAAGGAATTGTTGTTGGCTATTTCTTCGATTAGGTCCCAAGCTTGATCTTCTCCTTTTGCCATTAAAACTCCTCCAACAGCAGCATCGATTGTGGTTCTCATTATTCCAGAAAGTCCATTATAGAAAGTTTGGACTTGAAGCCATTTTGGAATCTCATGGTGAGGACATTTCCGGAGAAAATCTTTGTACCTTTCCCAAGCTTCGTAAAGAGTTTCTGAGTCTTGTTGCACAAAAGATGTGATGTCATTCCTCAGATTTCCAGTTCTGGCTGGTGGAAAGTACTTTACAAGAAATTTGGTGGCTAAAGTGTTCCAAGTTGTGATAGAACCTACTGGTAGTGAATATAGCCAAGCTTTAGCTCTGTCCTTCAAGGAGTATGGAAAAACACGCAGTCTCATTACTTCTTCAGCTTCTCGGTTGTAATTGATAGAGCCGCAAACTTTCAGGAAGTTGCTGATGTAGGCATTAGGATCTTCAGTTGCATTTCCCTCAAACTGTACTGACTGTTGAATCATCTGGATGCATGTTTTGATGTCACCCGCATTTGCTGGTAAGGGAGAAAGTACAATACAAGAAATGAGTCTGTCAACCACCGGAATAGTTCTGTCTCGAATGGGTATTGGTGGTGCAACGTTCAAAGGTTCAGGTTCCATGTTGACTAAAGCTTCTTGGCCTTCTCGTCTTTCCCTTCTCAACTGTCTGATGGTTCTTTCAATTTCTGGGTCGAGCGGTCGGAGTTCAAAGCTTCTGGTTCGTCTCATGTAGTTTCTGAGAACCTGAAACACAAGAAAACAAAACAATAAGTAAAAAGAAATTAGATACAAGTAACGTATCTAACCCCAAAACTAATAGTGAAAGATAAATAAGTCCCCGGCAACGGCGCCAAAAACTTGACCGGTGCTTACACACACGCGTATAACGCAAGCGCACGTATCGTTCAAGTAGTATAAAAAGTATTGATCCCACGAGGACTTAATACCTAAGCTATTAATTTTATGAGGTCAAATGATTTCTAGTATCTAACAGGTTGTTTGATTGATTTGAAAAGGTGACGATTCTAAATTTAAAAAACAAGTAAATAAAATTGTTCGAAAGTAGGTTTAAGAAAATTCAATATTAAAAACTATCTAGGGTTATGATTTCTTCCAATATCATTTCAAAGATGAAGTGGTTATTTTATGTTTGTGTAATAAATCGGTTTACTAACCTGGAACAATAAATTATGCAAAAGCCTTTGTCGATGGTCAGACGCAAATACCCAGTTTAACCCAATTGAACCATATGTCTATGTCAACCAAATTATCTGGATTCATTAAGTTTAAGTTCCAATTATGGTTACCCCCGCCTGACAGGTATATGTCTATCCTGTAAGGAAATCAATTAAAGGGTTTCTATCTCAAGGAAGATCGTGGGCTATTAAGTCTAAGGTTGAAACCTAAAATCCCTATGTCTAGTTCATTTTAGATTTACCAGATCAATCTTATTAGTGGCCAATTAACAAGACGCATTAGGCTTAAGACTTAATAAGTAAACCTTTAAATTACCCAAACTATAAAATAACCCCTTATAAACTGGTGATATTAAAAGTCATCACAACCCCAGATAACTAATTTAGTTACAACAGATAACTAGGGCTAGTAAAAACTTGAAAGTAAAAGACATAATGTAAAAATGCTGAAAAGTAATTGCGGTAAAGTAAAAGCTGAAAAGTAATTGCAATAAAATAAAATGCTAAGGTAAAAGGATCAACTGTTACTACTACTAATTTAGATATCTCCATTAATATAATATATTAACTTGTGATTATTTTACCAAACAGCCATATAAGCGGTAACCTGATTAAGTCAAATTAAGTCCAACCAGCCATAAAGGCGGAACCGAAATAAACCTGCCATATAGGCGGTAAGAAAATTTAATTACCAACCGACCAATCTGGCGGTATCCTTGATTAGTCATGATTAAACCAGATTAAAATGAATTACCAACCGACCAATATAGCGGTATCCTTTTTAAGTCAATATTTTAAATAGTGAATATATTATATTTAAGGGAGACTAATCTAAATAGCAATAGTAAAAGAATTACCTTTCACCCTAGCAGGGGGAAGTTACCTCCTCATAGTGAATAGTAAAAACTATAAAAAGTAAAGAAAGTAAATCACTATTATTACAAAAAGTAATTAAAATTAATTACAAAACTAAAATTTAAATGAAACTAGATAGAAAACTCTCTATTTACATGAGAGAATTTAGAGAGAATGATACATCTGAAACTGAAATTTCGAGCTCTATTTATAGGCGTCAGTAGGGGTCCGGCGTCGCGACGCCCAGCTCGCGTCACGACGCGCGGTTTGTCGACGTGGCACGCTCTGGTTCGTCGACTTCAGATTCTGGATAAGGTGATAAGGTGACACGTGGCAAAGTGGTTGGATCTCAATTATTGTGACACGTGGCGGCTTCTGATTGGATAATTTCAGATTCTTATCGCCACGTGTCAATTGTGGATAAGTGAGTCAATAATTGATGCTAATGTGGCGCTGATGTGGCACTGATGTGGCGACACGTGGTAAAGTGACTGTCGGCACCATAGAATTGCGCACGTGGCACGCTGTGATTGGTTGATGATGACGTGGCATTTTGACTCGGTCAACCGGTGATGTGGATGATGACGTGGCTGACAGGTGGAGTGACACGTGGCGATGGCGACATCGTAGGATGATGACACGTGGCACGGCGCACGTTAGCAGATCGGCTGTGATGGTGACACGTGGCACGACGCACGTTAGCAAAGTCAAATTTCCTCAGATTCTGACTTGTGGACCCAACGCATGTTAGCACTGTTCGGCGCATGTTAGGCGTCACGACGCCAAAGGCTTGCGCGTCGCGACGCACGAAATGACCATTTTGCCATTTTCGTCCAATTTTCACTGTTTTGGCCCAAATCACCTCCAGAGAGTCCTGAAACTTTATTTATCTACAAAATAACATAAAACACATCAAAATATTCACAAAACTCAAGAAACTATACAAAATATTAGGTTAAATGAATGAGAAATAGTGATATAATTACCACTCATCACTAAATTTGGAATTGGGCTAATAAAGTTGTATTTGGGCTTAATGGGCTTGGTTGGGACAAGTTTGGTTTATGTTAATTGGTTGGATCCAATTGGGCTCAAAACCATATCCATAAAGTCCAAATATAATATAATGCACCTTTAAAATTTTAATTGGGCCTAATGGGCCTAAATTGATTTTTGGCAAAAGGGTGATTCCTTATTGAGCTTTGGTTGCCAAAGTCCATGCCTTATAAATTAATTGAAAGCCCGTTGGACTTTAATTAATTGACATTGGATGTTAATTGGGCTTTGAGACCCGTAATGATTAGATTTAGAATCTAAGTCGCAAAGGCTCATTAATAAAGTGTAATTATTTAATTTGGAATTAAATAAAGAATTAGTATTGAATACAAATTAAATTGGATTTAATATTGTAGTTTAATATAATTCAAGAATTCGTATTTTGAATACTTATTCTTAAACGAGTTGGACTCGCGCAAATCAAATCATTATTTGAACATTGGATGGTCATTAATTTCAGATTAATTAATTGGATTAGATTGATTGATAACATGCTTTGTGTGAATACATGGATGTGATGTATGAATAATGTATATCGGTTGGATATTAGATGAGTGAGGGCAATTTTGGAAATTATTGTAATAAATTTAGAATTTATTAAATTGGACCTGCGTGTCCAGCCTATTACCTCTTGACTCTTTGTATTTCTCTTCTCACCTATTCCCCTCAATGTAAATGAGGTTTCTTTAGAAGTGTTATGTAATTGGGTAGAAGTAAGATTTGTACTAGCGGGAGAGAGGAAATGGAGAGATTTGTTCTAGGAACAAAATGTTTTAAATATCCATCCGCATATCATTATTAATTTATTTATCGCGCCTTATTATGATTTTAGAATGCATGCTTAAGGGTGTATGATGAGACCTAATCAAAGATAATTAATTGGTTGCCAATTACGCGAAAAACCCTCAACAAATATTAAGCGTTTTTCCTTCCATTGAATGATTCATTCTCAAGATCCAAGATTGGCACTGGTTTGTTGGCCAAAGTCAAGACCTTTGTCCATCGCGGATGTGTTTGAATCATGAAGGCTTTGTTCCATATCGCATGTCTTGTCCAAGTTGTGATTTTTTGGCCAAAGTCAAGGTCACTTCTTGTCCATCGACATCGATTACGAAGCTTTCCAAGGTTAATGGGTCCCTCTTAACTGGAATCATTAAGTTTGTTGTGCCAAAGCCAATGCTTAGTTGATTCAGAGGAAAAATATTAGGGAATATATTGGATATATTGGCATATATTAGATATGTGTTTCAGATTTGGATGTCCACCTACTAGATCTAGGAATTGGATGAGATCCAATTGATCTTAGAGATCTACCTAGTTAAATATCATACAATTTGTTGGCCAAAGTCAAGGTTGTGTGTTATTTAACGGGATCCTAGCCCACTAGGAAACAAGGTTTCCCGAGTACTCAACAGAGGGTTAGAGGCTCGCCGAAAAATAGTGGGAGGCAAGTATTAAATTTGCAATTTTGTTTAGATACTTGCCAATACGCGCTCATTTCATTTTTCATCATTACATTAATAAATATATTAGTTGGACTAATATTTAAATGTTGTTTTTAATTAAACAGTTGGACTGTATTCAAACTACTTCAATTTATAGTTGATTATATAATTGGATTATAGTAATCAATATATTTGAATTTAACCAAACAAATTATAGTTGATTATATAGTTAGACTATAGTAATCATTATAATCAATAGTACATGAAATCGTTGATTGGATAGTCGGACTATAGCAATCAAGATAACTGAAAGATTAGCGTTTAAAATATAATCATGGGAGAAAATGTCTTTAAACGGCTTTAATTTTCAGATTGGGAATAAAACCTCAGGATAGTCCTGGGAACTGAGAAGTTACTCTATTTGATAGAGAAACCTCTTGGGCCTAAGCCCGGAGTTGAGCAAATAGTAGAACATGATATTTGGAAGATTCATGTGATGATAACTTTAGTGCTCAATCCTTTATACTAGATGCAATGACACTTTAATTCCGTCGTCAGAATTAAGGATTAGATCCTTGTACCATGATGATGAAATTAAAGATCTTCATAGATCTATTCTTAGATCTTAGAAGTATAAATTGCAAAAGAAGCTCTTTCGCTCACGTATGTCAGAGGGTACATCTATCGAGTACTAGGTGTCGCAGATGATTGCTGACATCGATCAGCTTGGTTAGCTGGGCGTTACCTACACGGCCGAGACTACCAAAGATTTGATCTTATAGTCTCTACCTGAAAGCTGAGGTAGATTCATTATGAACCAAGAGTAAACTATTGGAGAGTTAATGGCTATGCTCTAGGAGGCAGAGCTAGAGCTTCTAAAAATGGGCAAATGCAAAATCATCACAGTCTTCTAGGAAGACAAAGGACATATCCCAGATGTCTGCCTAAACTATGGCAAACGGGGTCACTGGAAGCGTGACTGCCGTATGGACAAGGCAGACATGAAGGAAGTGAAGACGGGGCAAGGCTCCGGCTTCAAATATGTTTGTCATAAATATGTTCACTATTAGTTTCAAAATTGGATTTTTGATACTAGATGTGGTACATAGATATGTACTGATGTGTGAAATCTGTTGATTAGCAGAAGACTGACTTCAGTTGAGATTGATCTGCGAGTTGGAAACGGGACGAGAGTCGCTGTTTTAACCGTATAATCCTAAGTTTAGGAACTACCTTTCGGGTATGTACCTAAATTAGGAAACTGTTATAATGTACCTAGTTTGACTAGAAACATTATCTTTATATCAGAGTATAACTCGTTGCGGGTATACCTTTATATTCTAGAACACTAAAGTGTTTTATTTTATAAAGATGATATTAAGATAAACACATAAGATGTGAATAACAATATTTATATTTTGAATATAAATGAATCTCAAACGTATAACATGACAAACAAATAGCTCAACTGAATTAATCAGATGAGACTTATTTGTGGCATTGTTGTCTGTGACACATTAACAAGACTCGTATATCCACACTTTCGAAGAGTGGGTACTAGGACGGATTTGATTCTATTCAAATAATGTCTACGAATCTAGTTAATAGGAAAATTGCCTAAAACACAAACATTTTCTTGGTAAAAGTACAAGTGCCATCGTCTGTTAGCATAGTGGCGTAAGTGGGCCCATATCTAGCTAGGCTAGAGGTGGATATGAAAACTTCGTAACCTTTACGGATGTGGCATCGCGTTATGGTTATGTGTTTCTTTTGAAACATAAATCGGAAACTTTTGATAAATTCAAAGAGTTTCGACACGAAGTAGACCGATAGACCGGCTAAAGTATTAGACCGTGGTGGAAAATACTTAAGCAATAAGTTTCTCAATTATTTGAAAGAGTATAGTATTCTTTCACAGTGGACTATTCCCGGAACACCTAAAACATGACGTGTGTGTCCGAAAGGAAAAACGAATTTTATTGGACATGATAAGGTTAATCATGAGTCGCTCTGAGCTACCATTTTCCTTCTATGGATATGCATTAAACAGTGCAAAACTTATTTTGAATAAGGTTCCATAAAAATCTGTTTGACAGATTTCATATTAGATATGAATAGGAAAGAAACCGAGTTTTCTCATTCCTGAAGATTTGGGTATGGGGAATATGTTTGGATGACACCAAACTAGAACCCAAATCGGATAAGTGCCTAATTTGTAGGTTATCCTAGGGTAACCAAAGTATAGTACTTATACAACTCACAAGAGAACAATGTAATTGTTGCTCTCCATGCGATTTTCCTAATAGGAATACCTATATGCAGTGGTAAGTGGGAGGAAAGTAAAACTCGATGAAAATCGGAGTAATACTGTTCCAGGCACCGATTCCTTAATGGAACACAAACAGTTCATCAGGGATGAAACTATACCACAATCTTCGAATACACAAGAACCACGGAAGTCGGAGAGAGTCAGAAAACAACCTGTGAGGTATGGGTTTCTGATCTCACCTCATTAAGATATTAATCTTATTGAGGAATACGAACCGACTACGTATGAGGAAGTGATACAAGGTATCGACTCCTTTTATGGCAAAGTACCATGAAGTCCGAAATGGATTCCATGTATACCAACTCAGTTTGGACACTGGTTGATGTACCGGAAGGCATTGTGCCTATTTGTACTATATAAGTCTTCAAGGAAGACATACATGGATGGCAACATACAACGTAAAAGCTAGGCTTGTAGCGAAAAGGTATCGTTATCAACATTGTGTCGATTACGATGAAACATTTTACTCGTTGCCATGATTAAATCCATTTGGATAATGCTTGCTAATGCTGCATGTTTCATTTATGAAATATGGCAGCGGAACGTCAAAATCGCTTTCCTTAAAAGGAAACCTTTTGGAGGATGTTTACAACATCCTAACGGTTTTGTCGTACCTAAACATGCAAACAAGGTTTGCAAGTTAATTTGATCCATTTATGGATTCAAGCAAGCATTGCGTTCTTGGAACCAGCGTTTTGATGTAATCATAATGGTATATGATTTAATTCAAAACAAGAATGATTCTTGTGTATATAAGGAGGTTAGTGGGAGCGCACTGACAATGATTGTCCTATAAAATTATGATATATCATTTCTTGGAAATGACATTCCCATAATACAATAGGTGAAAGCTTGGCTTTCATGAAAATTCTCCGTAGAATACTTGGGAGAAACAACCTTTATTCTAGGAATAAGGATCTACTGGGATAGATCTAAAAGTTGTTGGTACTCTCCGAGAACTCGTACATTGAAATAAATGTACGCGACCTGGTGTCTCATATGCTTTGAGCATATGGAGTCACAATCAGGCCAATCCAAGTGATAGTCACTGGATTGATGTTAAGAACATCCTTATGTATCTTAAATGATCTAAGGATGCTTTCTTAAGCTATGGAGAAAGAGAATTTTAAGTGACTGGGTCCACTGTTGCAAGTTTCCTAACCGACAAAAACGACTATAAGTCGTAATAAAGGTACTATATAGTTTGAATAACGGAACAGTTAGCTGGAAATCTTCCAAGTAAGATATTGTTGCCGAATAAACAACAAAACTGAAATATTGCTGCAGCTGAGGCAGTAATAGAAGCACTTTGGATCTAAATAATCCTAATTGGATTAGGAGTAGTTTTGTTAGCAGCTGAGCTAGGCTACAGCACAGACTAAAGAATTAATGGTCTCATCAACGATCCAAGTATATACTTCAATTATTCATCTGATTCGTTCGGATCATATATCGTGGCGATGTGATGATCAAATAAATCGCATCATATGATAATTTCGCAAATCTGCTGACAAAAGCAGTTTCTCTCAGCAGAAGTTTGAGCGACCTGTACATAGTTCAGGTGTAGGACACCTGAGTCATTGGCTATAGGCCAAGTGGGAGATTGTTGGACAATTATGACCCATAGCATCACTATTTGTACAGAACATCGTGTTGTTGTACAAATTAACTATGTGACAAAGGAAATTGCTCTTTTATCATTTGTAATTGGATTACTGGGATATATAAATGATGAAAGTCTATATGATTAGTTCCAGATTAATAAGATATGAGACAATATTAATCCACTAAGGTTTAATCATTAAAACATCTCTAGTCGTAGTATTATCAAGTTTGGACATCGATAATGCGGAATAGACTAGTATTGCACTTGTGCGTGTTATAGGAGCATAACATCATAGTTCTCATATATTTGGGTATTGGATACTCATGCAAGTGTAATATGAGGTTGTTTTTACCGATGGTACGAAAACAGCTTCGCTCTGGATAGACCCCTCAGAATTCCATGGGTAGTATGACTATGTGTCTATGGAAGTCCGAATCACGGTAGGTGTATTTGGTCTTAACATGAGACTTGCATCGCTAATACTTGCGACAATCAATATACTTTGGTTTTGGTCATCTAGGGCTTTAACATGTTCTATGTACGCCTCTTCTGGGTATATTGAGAATCGTAGTGTATTGGGTGTGATGTCGAGATATAGGTATCACTTCAGGCATATGGAGATGATGGTCATGTAGGATACGAAACTGGTGCTCTTGTATGCTGCAGCTATCGAGATAATATGACTAGGTCATATTTATCTGATTATAGAGACTAGTTACCAGAGATCCGATATGTGCTTCGTACGGGGCATACACAATTCCAAATCCAGGCCTAGCATGTGACATCTCATACTGGATCGCAATACGCAATACTACGTATACTACGCCTGATATAGATTACATATTCCTTTAAGAATATTTCTGGAGAATTGGGTAGGCACGGTGCTTTGCTAGAAGCCAACCATGTCTTGTAAATCGGTAAAAACGTAGTACTAGGTACGTACGTGTTCGGATAGTCCGACGACCGGATTTACTGCAAACATATCCGGGGATCTCATGGGTCGCTTCCCGAAGATTCACCGATGACGTATGACTCGGACATAATTAATCTGGGATTAATTATAAGAGAGAGAAAATTAATCTAGGATTTATTACAGAGATATTTTATCTGGGATAAAATACTATTTAAAGAGAGAGAACGATTAATTTGGAATTAATCGAATAAAATAATATATTCGACATCTTATACGAAATTAGATTTCGACTCGGAATTAAAATTGGATTTTAATTCGAGCAAACGAGTTAATTTAGAATTAATTCGCTAGCGAATTGAATAGTAATTTTGCTAAGCATAATTATTTAATTAAATTTGATTTAATTACGTCGTAACTAAAAATTCGTTAATTCAGAATTAGCAAACCCGAGCCCGGGATGTGTTGCGGGCCCACTCGTATTTTGAATCAAGTGGGGCCCACAAGTCACATCACGCGTCACATCATTTGTCACTTTAGTGATGGATGTCAAGTCACCTTTTGGTGATTGACAACCAGTCACTATTAATGATGTTGGTGGTTGTGGGCAATAAATGCCATTTTACCTCCAAAATTGATTTTGCTTTTTGGAAAAGCTTTATCAATTTTTTGTAACACTTTTTGGCATTAGGATTTTGGTATTAGGTTTTAAAAACCAAAATACAACTCTCTCTCTCTCATTCCTCTCCTTGGCCGAAAATTGGCCTCACTTTCTCTCCCAAAACCGTGAGCCTAGAGCTCATTTTCTTCATGATTTTGTTGCAAAATCTCAAGAACTAGCACTCAAAGGGGTCTTACAAAGGTGATAGGGAAACCCATTCATGAGCATGGAATCCTCACATAAAGCTTGGAGCTTTGAGCACACAAAGAGGAGCTTGGCCGAGAGTCATCCATGGAGGAAGAAATTTTTGCTGTCTTTGCGTCGCAAAGCCGATCAAAGTGAGTATTTCCGCAACTTTACTTTGATGTATTTGCACTTTTCATAGCTTAATATGATCTTAGTTTGACCTAGAAAACCCAACAGTTGCATACTTGGTTGAGAATTTAAAGTGTAATTTTACACAAGTACTTCCATCCAATTTTGTTTGACACATACACATATATCTACACATATCGTATATTGTATTGTGACATTTAAAAGTGAAATATTGAGTTTGAATTGCTAAGAGGTTCTATTGAGAAAATGGTTAAAGGATATTCTGTCAAAAAGGCGATAAGAGCCTAAGTGGTCAGGGACTTAAGTGGTTACTTCTGACCCCCCCGTCCTCTGGGAATATTCATATATCTACTTTTCATAAGAAATCTTAGTCGAAAATTCAAGGACTTATATTTATTGGTACTATTGTCCAATAGAACAACGAGTGGATACTTGGTATATAATTTGAACAAGATCATTTGTTGATCGTTGTACAATTTGTCTTTTGTAGACTTATTGACCCATGTTGATTTTTCCAAGCGGAAACATCATAGTACCGGTCTCTCATGGAGAAAATCCGGAGAAGTTTGGTGGGGCAAACTTCAAACAGTGGCAGAGCAAAATGCTGTCCTACCTGACAACTCTACAGTTGGCTAAGTACCTCAAAGATCCTCCAGGTCCTATAGAGGGTGAATCAGAGGCAGCCAAGGAATTGCGAGAAGAGACATGGTCGTCTGACGACTTCCTATGCAAGAACTATCTTTTGGGTGGTCTTGACAATACCCTGTACAATATGTACCAAGGCATGTCTTCTACGAAGATTCTTTGGGAATCTCTTGAGAAGAAATACAAAACCGAGGATGCCGGACAAAAGAAATTTGTCGTGGGTAGATTGATGTCTCAGTTGGGTGAACTGCAGTTGATCATTCATGAAATACTGGATGAAGGAATGAAACTCTGTGAGACGTTTCAAGTTGCCATCATAATTGAAAAGTTGCCTCCATCATGGAAGGACTTCAGGAGCTATATGTAACATAAAAAGAAGCAGATGAGCCTTGAAGACCTTGGATTTTGATTGAGAATCGAAGAGGACAATAGGATGTCCGAGAAGGCCAGCTACAAGACTATGGAGTCTAAGGCCAACATCATTGAGGGTGTAAAGGGTAGCAAGACGAGAAAGAACAGTGGAGCTGATTCTTCCCAGCGAACAAGAAATTCAAGGGGACGTGCTACAACTGTGAAAAGAGCGGTCATATGACAAAGGACTGCAGAAACAATAAGTCTCAAGACAATGGCAAGAAAAATGAGGCCTATATCGCTGAAGATGAGCAGTTAACTGATGAGATTCCAGAAATGAACCTCTCAGCAGTGGTAACTGAAGCCAACTTGGTTGGGAATCCGAGAGAATGGTGGGTAGACAGTGGGGCTACTTGTCATATATGTGCTGATAGCAAGAAGCTTTCCTCGTATCAGAAGGTCGATGGCAGCGATCATCTGACAATGGGAACTCGTCTATCTCTAGAGTGGTTGGACAAGGCACAATGGTTCTGAAGATGATATCCGGAACGGAGCTTATATATAAGAATATTTGTATATTCCAGATATTCGGAAGAACTTGGTCTCGGGTTTGTATTTATTTCTGACAAGATTGTATTGACCAAAAATGATGTCTATGTAGGAAAATGATACCTCGCTGAGGGCCTTTTCAAATACTTTGTAATGACTGTTAATTGTGCTATTAATAAAGCTCAAACTTCTGCTTATATTATTGAGTCAAAAAATGTATGGCATGAGAGGTTAGGACATGTTAATTATGATACAATGTGTATATTAATTAACATGTACCTTACACCTAAATTTGCATTGATAGCCAACATAAGTGTGAGGCATGTGTTGAAGCAAAAATACATAAAACATCATAGAACGAAGTTCTGAACCCTTGGAACTTGTACACACTGACGTGTGTGATATGAATATTGTGGAAACAAGAGGCGGTAAAAAGTACTTTGTCACTTTTATCAATGATAGCACAAGATTCTGTTAGGTGTATTTGCTGAGGAGCAAAGCTAAAGCTATTGAGAGCTTTATACACTATAATAACGAAGTTGAAAATCAAATTGGCAAGAAAATCAAAATAATCAGGAGTGATAGAGGTGGTGAATATGTTTCACCATTCGGTGAATATTGTTCTGTGCACGAAATTATTCACGAAACCCATGCTCCTTATTCTCCCCAACAAATGGGATTATTGAGTGCAAAAACCGAACGTTGAAGGAAATGATGAATGCCATGTTGACTAGTTCTGGTTTACCTCAGAACTTGTGGGGGGAAAGCCCTGCTTTCCGCGAACTACGTTCTGAACAAACTTCCTCACAAGAGATTGGACAAGACACCATATGAGTTGTGGAAAGGTTATGTACCTTCCTACAAATATCTGAAAATGTGGGGGGTGTCTTGTCAATTGCCAAGGTGATGGTTCCTAAACCTAAGAAGGTGGAATATGACCCAAAAATGTTGACTGTATATTCATCGGATATGCTTGCAATAGTAGTGCGTATCGATTCTTGGTACACCAGTATGAGATTTCTGACATCAATCCAAATGTGATGATTAAGTCAAGGAATGCAATATTTTTTGAAGAGACATTTCCTTGTAAGGAAAGACAAAGAAGAGAGTCTCTCAAAAGATCTGTTGATACTGTTAAGGACAGTGATCAGGTTGACCAAGAGTCAGATCAACATGGACACATTGAGATAATCAAACCTAGACGTAGCAAAAAAGCTAGAACGTCTAAGTCGTTTGGTCCCGATTTTCTGACATATTTATTAGAAAATGAGCCTCAAAGCTATAAAGAATTAATGTCTTCTCCAGAGACACCTCTGTGGAAAGAGGCTATTAACAGTGAGATTGATTCAATCCTACAGAACCATACTTGGGAGTTGGTTGATCTTCCTCTAGGTTGTAAGCCACTGGGCTACAAATGGATATTCAAAAGGAAGATGAAAACGGATGGATCAATAGATAAGTACAAGACAAGGCTTGTCATAAAAGGTTATAAACAAAAAGAATGCCTTGTTTACTTTGACACCTATTCACCAGTGATTCGTATCACACCGATAAGAATGCTCATAGCCATAACAACTATATTTGGTCTTGAAATACATCAAAAGGATGTAAAGATGTCATTCTTGAATGGTGAATTGGATGAAGAGATTTACATGGAACAACCAGAAGGGTTTAATGTTCCTGGATAAGAACAGAATGTGTGCAAACTTGTAAAATCCTTGTACGGATTAAAACAAGCACCTAGACAATGACATGAGAAAATTGACAAAGAGATGTTGTCAAGTGGATTTAAAACCGATGAGTGTGATAAGTGTATGTACACCAAATCAACTCAAAAAGGATATGTCATTGTATGTCTCTATGTAGATGATATGCTGATAATTGGTAATAATCATGAGTTGATTCAGTCTACCAAGAATGTGTTATCCAGCAAATTTGATAAGAAAGATTTGAGAGTAGCTAACCTAACTCTTCCTCTATCAAAGAATATTGGCTTAAGCGCATCGCAATTAGAGTATTCGAGGATCATCGGAAGTCTGATGTATCTCACGAATTGCACACAAACTGATATCGCTCAAGCTGTGAACAGGCTTAGCAAATATACAAGCAATCCAGGACATAACCACTGGAAAGCCATAGTAAGAGTTTTGAGGTATGAGAAACTTCAAAATATGGGCTACATTACGAGAGATATCCTGTTGTTCTAGAGGGATACAACGATGCTGACTGGATATCTGATACAGTGGATTCCAAATCTACTAGTGGATTTGTTTTCACACTTGGTAATGCAGCCGTGTCATGGAAATCCTCGAGGCAAACATGTGTTGTGTTGCCCGATCTACTATGGAATCAGAGTTCATAGCATTAGAAAAAATGGCGGAAGAAGCAGAATGGCTTAGAAACTTCCTGGAGGATATTCCTAGTTGGCCCAAACCGGTGCCAGCGATTAGCATACATCGTGATAGCCAATCGGCTATTGGGAGAGCCCAAAATACAATGTATAATGGTAAGTCTCGACACATACGTCGGAGACATAATACCATACGTCAACTGCTCTCAAGTGGCATAATGTCGATCGATTATGTTAAGTCGAAGGAAAACCTAGCGGATCCACTAACTAAAGGTTTACCACGAGAGCAAGTTGAGAAGTCATCGATGGGAATGGGCTTGAAGCCTATAATATAATAATTGTCACTGTGGAAACCCAACTTAGCTGACTGGAGATCCTAAGATCTAGGTTCAAAAGGGACAACAGAAACTTTGTGCAATTCAAAACAAGCACTTAAGAGTTTTGTACTCTTTCCCATTCCGATAATGACGCTGAGTGCTGTCTGTCATGGTTAGGATAAGCTAAGCTTTTAATGATCACTATATTAGGAGATGAGTCCTAATGTGGGTAAAGACAGATTACCTCTTCATAGTAGATCACTTCCATGAGAACTCTTAAAGGCGGGTTACCCTAAAGTACTTGATGAATCCATGACCGTTGTTCAGGGCCGAAATGAACACAACCGTAGAACGGGAAATGGTCGAAGTAAAGCTGTGTGTTGGCAGTTGTCTTGGTTTACACCAACGGCAGAACAGTTCAAGACTATGGGTCACTGGTTTGCCAAGTAAATCCGATTGTCACTCACTATGAAAGATTCAAGGCCAAATCTACCTATTTCGATGCAGCTTTAGTTCACGGTTACTCTATCATATGTCTGCATGAATATTTGAAGAATTATGGGGGATTATTGTAATTTTTTCATATATTAGTAGTTTGGATGGAGGAGGGACATGTCCTTTGGGTATGGACATGTCCTCTAGTATTTGAAAGAACATGCTTTAGTCTCCAAATGATGCATGTAAGGGGTATAACCCTTGGGAGGGGGTGCCCTCAAATGCACCCTTCCATGTCTCTATAAGGGAGACATCTTGTTCATTTCAGATATCCGATTTTCATCCAAAGATTTGAGTCTCATATTGTCTTCTTGAGTCTGAGAGAGTACCACCATATTTCAAGTTCGAGATCTTGTTAAGGAGTGCCCCTTGAACAAGAGGAATCCGGGTTATCCTGGGAGAACATTGGCTGCAAATCCGTAGAGCACTGAAACGGGGCTGATAAGTTCTTAAGGACAAAGAATCTTCTCGATCCGGACTACTGGTTTTTCGTTTTTGTAACAAGGTTTTTCTTATTCTCAAGTTTTAAGGTTTTCTAGGGTTTATGCATATTAGATCTATTTGTCTGGTTTGATTTGTTTGGAGGCATGTTGATTTGTTGTTTAATGACACTATATTTATCACAGCCCGGCTCGGCGGTTGGTCAACCGGTTTGATCGTTACACGTAGTATTTGTCGAAAACTATTTTCGTAAAATAATTTGTCGTGTTTTGAAATATATTATGTTATTAAATGTTAATAAATAATTATTTAAACTTATTTGAGTGAATTATAAATATTTGATATTAATTAATTCGCTCGGAAAATTTATAAAATATTTACAAATCATTTTTACCTTCCATCGCGCCCTTCCGCGACGCTTACCCTAACAACAATATCGTCTAAATCCTATAAAATATTCATATAGAAACAAATAGTAACAATAAAGTAAACTAAAAAATCGATTTTAATTATAGAAAAAGAAGTTTGAAGTTTGAGAACACAGAGGAAAAAATAAAACGAAGTTGAGAACACAGAGAAAAAAATTGAAACTAATTTACGGGATATTATTGCAATTTTGTAAAAGAAATAAGAGTGACAATCTTATTTATAGCGGTTGATTAGTCCTAAGAAATAATATAGGAATAAGTTAAAATAATTTAGGAAACTTATATAATAAGCTAATTATTGAAAATTTCATTTATATTTTTATTCTTATAAAAAAAATATTCCGATCTCAATTATGACAAGTATTTACTACGACATCTTTAATTCTTTCTTCTATTTCTGTACCACGTTTGATTTTAATTTTATTTTTTCAATTTAAGCAAGTATGATTTATCTTTTTGTTAAGCATTACTAATTGTGTAGCAGCATTAATTTAAAAAAATTTCATATGTTTTGATGCATACAATTTTTTTTGGAAACCCCGTCATCAAATCGTTTAAGCGGATAAAGACTGTCATATGCACTTATAAAAATACACCATCGGACTCGAACTCAAGACCTGACAATCAAGTCTTATATCATTTGCTATCAAACCACACCTCTTCTAGGTATTTTGATGCATGCATGTTTATAATAAAATAAAAAAGTGAACTAATTAAAAATCGCAAAAATATATGTGAAATAATTTATGAATTAAAAAAGTCTTTAACATATATATTTTTTTTTTACATTCAAATGTCGTATTAACATTTCAAGACCTATCAATCAAATACTACATCATTTGCCATCGAACCACACCCCTTAGGGCTATTTTGATGCATGCATGCTTATAATAGAACAAAAAGTGAACTAATTAAAATCACAAAAATATATGTGAAATAATTTATTAAATAAAAAAGTCCTAACAATTTTATTATTATTTTTTTAACATTCAACTGTCGTATTTTAATATTTAAATTTATTAGTATTTTAATTATACGTCCATATTTTGTATTTCAATTTTATTGGTGTGACATTACCCAATATTCCGTATTTATTTGTTATCCATAAATTGGTGTGAATAATTATCATGTTAATGATATTATAAACAATTAATTACGATTAGGGTTGGTACTCTGAGTGTCATCCAGATAATATTTATGACCGATTCATGAATACAAACAATTATTTTTTTTTCCATAATATTATTTATTTATGGTAGCACCTCTTATTTTTATTTTTTTTAATATATATATTCAATCTGATTTCGATTAGATTTAAATTAAATCTGGTTTAGCGATATGTATGCATTAGACAAAGACCCGATGATTTACAATATAGTACACGTTTACAACGTAGTTTGATATTGAGAATGTCATTATAAGTTGTATATTCTCAAATAAAGTTTCTGGTCAAGATTTACTAGCACAGGTCGGTTGATAAAATCCAATGAGACCAATACTTTTCGTATATCGAGACTTGATCCGGTGGTCTATCCTAATGGATCATGAGTCTTCGGAGACTCATATGGACATGTAAGTGTTTATTCAATAAACACTGAACGACTCACATAAGATTTCTTAATAGATGATACACCAACGTCAATAGGAATCTTCTAGAGTCGAGTAGCATAGTGGCCCTTAGACTTACGATAGCACAATGGATATATGAGTTATCCTTCACACTTAAATGGTAGTAATGTCATCAACTTTTTAGGTTAGACTTTCGTCTTTTCGTTAGGTGTGGACTGATACTCATGATATCCAATTTGTATCAGATATGATCTGTCAGTCATGTGTACGGGGCATAAGTATCATGCATGTGTTTGCGATATAGTAAATCCATGGATGTGGTACACTGTAGAAGCAAGTTTCGAGTGTTATTTAGGGATCTTAAATTTATAAGTCGACTATATTATCCTTATAGATTTGACGTTCTCATCTATATCCCCGGTATAATATGGATAACATATGACTGAGGAATTATACGTATGTGATGATCTCGACTTGCATAGTTCAGCGAAATTATCAGTGATTGTCATAATTTACAAGTATGTGAATTATGGATACGAGATTGGATTTCGTGATGGATAAACTTGAACTTAGAGAGTCTCATAATTTGAAGTGTACTCGTTGAGCACTTAGACAACGCGTTATGAATAATATTATTGTTCATTATATTTTATCGAATTAAATTAGATAATTTGAATCGTTTAGTCGATAAATGAAAACATTTACATATGTGATGTTTATGACAAGTGTTCAAATAATTTATTTAGTTATTATATCTGATATAATGTAATATAAATTATTTGGTGGACATTTGTTAATTAATTAATTATATATATATATATATAAGTAATATTTTTCCTAATATTTAAATATTTAAATTTGATTAAATAGAGACAACTGTCACAATATCGTGACTTATGGAAAAGTAACATTTGCTTGGCAAATAACCATTTTACCCTTGAACTCAATTATTGTATTTTGATTTTTTGACTTATTAGATAAGCTTTACAAGTTAAAAGATAATTTTATCCTCCTTAGCTTCTTGGACCATTGATTAATTTGGTCATTTTTATGTAAAGCTTATTTAATAAGCTTAGGATGGAGATAGGCCACATTTTTTTGGCCATTTCAGAAAAGGATTTTTTTCCTTTCTTAGTGAGTTATGGCCGAAACTCTTGCATCCTTCAATCTTCAAAAATTACACCAAAGAGAGTAGAGAGAAAAGAATGAGCAAGAATAAGTTTTGGAATAAGACATAGTAGATTAAAGGTAATTTCTTTGTCTTTTTTATTTTAGAAAGTTGTTTCTTTTATTCTTGTTGAAAGTATGAGATGTAGAGATTGTTTTCCACTCTATTTTTGGCTTTTTTGATTTGGTTGATAGATTGAGAAGTTAGGTGCACATGTGATTAAACTTTGAGCTAGATTTATATAATTTGAGCTCTAATTATTGTTAGACAACTTAGTTGTCATTTTAAAGTGTAATGGCCACTCTTATTATGCAAAAAAGTATTCTAGAGTTATTCTTTTGTGGCGACTTTGAATGGGTATTAGATTAATCTTGTGAAAATTTGCATAAATGACTATTTTCATATTCTGTTCATATTTGAAAATTCTAACTTTTTGGTGATGGAAAATACGATGTTTGGATGTGTTATATATGTATTGGGTATTAGGATAATTTTCGAAAATTATTCCGGAATGAAAATATGCGAAAACAGTGAAAAACGATGTTACCGGGTGAATTTTGGACTTATCGGGCAACGGCTGCCCAAACAGTGAATTGGTCACTATTCAGGCAGCCTATGAACTGCCCAAATACTATTCGGGATGACTTGGGCAGCCCCGTGTAGTCTTTGTTGGTCGGTTCGGCTAAAAATGTATTTTATTCTATTTTACGGAAAATCATTTTCGTAAAAGTTTCGCCATGTTTTCATAATTAATTATGTCATTATTTGATATCGAATAATTTTTTTAGGTGAAATATGAATAAATTATAAATATAGCATATCAAATAATTTATTAGGTAAATTTAAAAATTTTAAATTTACGATTTCGCTCGAACCACGCTTTCGCAGCGAATAACCCCAATAAAATGGTATCAGAGCAGGTCTGATCTTACATCCATCACATATTTCATACTTGATATATGATATATAATCCAATTCTGATGTTTGCACATGCTTGTAATCTAGATATTTTCTTGACTTTTTGGTTCTGCATTAACGGGAAGCATAACAGATACTTAATGGTTAACTTGAGTTATAGTTTCCCGGGTAGAATTAAATTGTTGAGAAATCGATCTAGATTGAATTTTTTGCATTTGATGTAGAGTAAAACTCACTTAACGATTATCTATGCTTAATAAGGTTTTATAGTAACTAGTAATATGAATACTGATTTCTTAGTCCGCCTTGTCAGTATGGATGTGAATGATTTCCGGATGCTATAGATGGTAGTTTGTTTGCGCCAATAGAACTTATATGATAAGAGACAAATTCAAGTGAAAATGTAAATCTTGAATGTACCAAAGCTGTCAAGACTACATCGGTAGCTTGAGTTTGTCATTGACAAGTGTAGCCTTTATACGCCTCATGTGAACGTGCCAAGGCTGTCACAATGAGAAACGGTCAGGACCAAAATCAAGAGTCACAGTGAGTGTGATTAACAATGAGCTGTCTACCTGTGAATATACGTAGACGAGAACGTGCCAAAGTTGTGAGTCGAAATATATTCAAAGGGTCAATTTCTCATTAAGGAATTCAATTTAATTATTGAATTCATGTATTCCGTTGGGGATTACGGTAATACGTAAAGTAGTAAGAGGCACTGCTGGGTTAAAAATCCATAACTAAGACAATGTGTAATATTATGAAAATTATCTGCTTTTGTTTTCCATATTTTGTCATGTAGATAGAATTAAACTTCTAATCATTTGCATGCATATTTGATATGTGTTTTCTGACTTCACTTCTGGTTGCAGGTTTCTAAAATAGGTTCTAGAATAAACTAATTTAGGATATTTCCCTTTAGAGAGAATAGTTTCTTGTGCAATAAGGATTGACATGAATTGGTTTATGTTTCGAGATTCTTGACTGGCATCAAGAAAACCCAATTAGGTATTTGTTTATCTGACAATGACGTTTCTTGGCTTTGGTGACCTTTAGAGGTCATGTGTCTGACATATTTTACTAGTTAATTATTTGCAACTGTTGTGAATAGTTGAATGCAAATTAGAAAGCTAAAGAAAAGAGATGTGTCTAGTTGTGTGTAAAGAATATCGATTCTAATAACACGATAATTAAAGGTATTGGATATCAGATCTCCCGTCTAGTTGTTTAAAATATTGTTTAATGATTGTTTTGATATTTGATATCAGAACTTGTTACTATTGGATAGTTACTTATTCTATAAAAATAGTTGTTACATATTTTAATACGACTAGTAGTGTTATTGACATAAAGATAAACATTAAGAAATATTTTCAGTAATGTAAATAATTTAGAATAATAGTTTATGGAGTTTTATCACTTAAGCATTATATGTTTATCCAGCATGGTAAATGATATTTTGATACAAGATCGCACCATATATCCTTATCCATTTAATGAATATTATATTCAGAGAATGTGATTAAAATCTTATTTAATCAACGATCATCATTGGACCATAGATTTATTAAACTAATACATTGGATATATATAGTTTAATGAATTATAAATTGCATTGGGTAGTTTTCTTTACTTCATAACTTAGTTAATGAGTTGTCATGACTTAGTTACGTGTTTCTGAAAGAACACATATTGAGTGTCTTGAAAGGTTCGGGAACTTTAATATGATTTGATGAACTTGGATCGAATATTTTGACTGGTTCAAAGAATTTCAATCTGAAGTTTGAAAACTGTATCTTTAAAATTCATCGCGAGTCTTTGAATTGTTCAATGATGTTTGATATGATCAAATATATGAATTTAGGTCTAAGATCATTTTTGTAACATCCCAGTACGAAGATGTTATAGGCAGTTGATGGATCCCCATCACCACCCTAAGCCTCTGACCATTTCTAACCTACCTTGACTATATTACTATAACAGACATTTATTAAACTATTTCACGAACCAATTAGTGTTGTACGAATAACTTATTGACTTAAATAAATGCTTATACCTCATATAAATAACATCATATACTTTTAGACTTGACACATATCAACATAAATGCATTCTATCTGAATGCGAACAACAAACTTAACATGATAGACCCATACACTAGTGACTGCAATAAACTCAATTCCTCGATCTTAGGCTCCTGTTCGACTATGGCTCACCAGATAAAGCTACCTGTAAAACAAATTGTGGAGTTTGGGGGGTCAGATCGTTTGAATGACCTGGTGAGTGGATACTAAAAATAAAAAACCATAAGAAAATCTAAAACATGTCTATAAACCATTTTCCATGCATTTATCATAAAAAAAATATATCAAGCGTTCAATGCCCAAGTCGCGCGCATAGACTGAGCGAGGAACAAACAATCCATTGTCGATAAGGTATCAGGTCAATCCATTTCTGATGGACGAGACCCTGAACAAGCCCCCGGCGGAAACATATGATTAGTCATAAAAATATAAAAACATACAACAAGCGTAGGGGCAGAAGCATAACATCAATCAAACATCTCAGCGGAAACATATAGATAATTCGGAAATCATGAAAACTTTGAACAACCGCTGAGACGGAAACATCATTATGCATATTATTTATCAATTTAAAACCTCAAAATAAATAAAACTTCAAAACTTGAAATATTTTAAATTATAAGTTAAGAAAATATAAAATAAAGCATCCACTCACAGAGATTGATGTCTCTCTAGAACTCGCTATGGAATTGCTAACGATGTGAGCTCCTGTAAGTAACATATAATAAATCAAATCATTAGACTAGGCATGGCAAAAATAATTCTTAAATATTAATTAGGTTATGCAAAGCATGAGATACCAAATTCATTAAAAAATTCAGGGTACTCAGGTCATCTAAGAATTTTACGGACCTGGATTCTAAGTTACGGAAGTGCGGTAGCAAAATTTCAAATTCTGCCTTGTCGTTAAAATCCCCTGCTCAAATGTTAACTTCGAAAATTGACTACAATTAATTGGGATAGAATCAAGGGTTGAAATTTTAACAGAATGGACCTACGTGTGTCTAGTTTATGTCGCTATTTACAGATTTCAATTTCAATTTTGGAAACTCAAGTTCTAAGCCAAAATTCAGGGGTTGATTAGAAAATAAAACTGGGTGCATTCCCAGCAGATCACCCAACTTCAAAAATTCATTTTGGCTTCATCTTAAGTCCAAAAATTTCTATTTTTTGATATGTCACTCCCTTATATCTCTATTTTATTAGAATTTTTTGGCTCAATATTTGGACATCAAAAACTCAAGTTACATCAAATTTATTACGACCTGTCCAGAATATGACTTCATTGAAAGCTTACTATCCAACATACGAATTTCACCACTTTCTTAACTTTATTTAATTTGGCCATTACTATCAGATTTTTCAGCACATAAAATACATATTATCTTATATAAAACTTGCTGGACTGGTAAGTTTTTTATTTAGTCTGGCATTTCATCGAACATTTAGCGTCAAATGACAAATCTCACTATTTTGTTATCTTAGACAACTATTTCCTCATTTTACACCATCTTAATCAACAATATTTATCCTTTTATTACACTACAAATAATCATCAACATAAAATCATAACCACCATCAATTGAATACTCCTCCAAGGAGAAACACCCATGGCCGAAATACACCTATACAACCAACCCTCAAAATTTTCCAATTTAAATGCAAACAACATTGAACCCAATAATCTTATATTATTAGTTACCTATAAATAAATTTTATTAATCAATTATCAAGAGAATTTTCTCTAAAAATTTCCCCTAGACTAGCTGAAACTACCCTACTGACCGGTGCGTAATCACACGCGTATAACGCAAGCGCACGTATTGTTTAAGTAGTATAAAAAATATCGATCCCACGAGAACTTAATACCTAATCTATTAATTATAAAGTCAAATTTGTAAGTGTCCTAGACATGTCACGGGATCTTTAAGCGTGATTATTGTGTGAATTAATCAAGAAAGCTACGGAATACTTACATTGATCGGATTTAGGATTTCAAAAATTCCATGGATGTTGAAGCTTCAAAGCTCATGGCTGAGTATCCTTATCACCATCATTTGACTCATTTATGTGCTAGCAAGAACAAAATTGAACAAATTTTATCTCCCAAAGAGAAGCAAATTTTCCCAAGAGAGAGGGAAGCAATTGGTTAATCTTCAAATGAAAAACCCAATTGCCTTTCTCGGCCAATCTTAACATAGAGGCCAATTCGGCCTTCTTCAAAAGAAGCCATCAGAGGCCAAAATGCTTTTATTTCTCTCGGAAATTTTCAAAGAAAAACACAGAGCAGTTGCTCTTTCTTTATTCGGCCATATATAAAAGCAGAGGCTAAATGCCCTTACTTTCTCCAAGAAAAAACAAAGTGTTTCTTTTTTAATATTTTAAATCAGAGGCTAATGGCCTCTCGGCCAAAAGGAGAAGCAAATTGCCTATTCGGCAAAATGAAAAGGAGATATATTAATGAATAAAAATAAAATTCATTAGTTGTACTTTTCTTTTCAAAAGGAAAAGAGTGTTTTACAAGTTTACACCAAAAACCCATCATCCACTTCTATCATCAAATGTGACTAATGATGTAAGTGAAGTGGGTCTCACTTTAAATTCAAAATTCAAGTGGGCTTGCTCACACACTTCGGGCTCGGATTCGTTTAATCCGATTAAACGAATTTTCCGTCGCGTCATAATTAAATCCAATTTAATTAAATAATAATGCCTAGCAAAATTATTACGGAAGTCGCTTACGAATTAATTCCGAATTAATTCGTTCGCTAGAATTAAAATCCAATTTAATTCCGCGTTGAAATCCGATTTCATTTAATATATCTAATATATTATCTTAGCCCAATTAAATAAATTTACTAGTAAAATCTAATTTAACTATTAAATTTATTTTACCGATTGATTCCAAATTAATCGCGTTCTCTCCTCTCGATAAATTTAATCCTAGATAAATTCTCGACGCAATTAATCCCAGATTAATTCTTAATTCTTTCTCTGATAATTAATCCCAAATTAATTCGTGACGTAATTAATCCCAGATTAATTTTCTCTCTCTTGATTAATCCCAGATTAATATTGTTCGAGTCAAATATCATCGGTGAATCTTTAGGATGCGACCCAAGAGATCCCTGGATATGTTGGCAGTAAATACGGTCATCGGACTATCCGAACACGTGTGTACCCGATACCACGTACTTATCGATTTACAAGACATGGTTGGCTTCTAGCAAAGCACCGTGCCTACCCAATTCTCCAGAAATATTCTTCTACGAAATATATGATCTTTGTCAGGCGTAGTATACGTAGTATTGCGTATAACGATCCAGTATCGGATGTCACATGCTAGGCCTGGGGCTGGAATTGTGTCTGCCCCGTACGAAGCATATATCAGATCACTAGCAACTAGTCTCTTTATGATCGGAAAGTCATGACCTAGTCATACTTCCCCGATGGCTATAACACTTAGAGTACCAGTTCTGTATCCCTGCGTGATCATCATCTCCATATGACTGAAGTGATACTTCCATCTTGACATCACACCTAATACACTACGATTCTCAGTATACCCAGAAGAGGCGTACACAAAACATGTTAAAGCCCCGGACGACCAGAACCAAAGTATACTGATTGTCACAAGTATTAGCGATGCAAGTCTCAAGTTAAGACCAAATACACCTACCCTGATTCGGATTCCAATAGACACATAGTCATACTACCAATGGGATTCCGAAGGACTATCCAGAGCGAAGCTGTTTCCGTACCATCGGTAAAAAGAACCTCCTATTACACTTGCATGAGTATCCAATACCCAAATTTATGAGAACTATGCCGTTATGCTTCCATAACACGCACAAATGTAATACTAGCCTATTCCGCATTATCGATGTCCAGTCTCGATAATACTAGGACTAGGGATATTAATGATTAAACCTTAGTGGATTAATACTGTCTCATATCTTATTAATCCAGTACTAATCATATGGACTTTTATCATTTATATATCTAGGTAATCCAATTAAAAATGATAAAAGAGCAATATCATTTGTCACATAGTTAATTTGTACAACAACACCATGTTATGTACAAATAGTGATGCTATGGATCATAATTGTCCAAGAATCTCCCACTTGTCCTATAGCCAATCACTCAAGTGTCCAACACCTGAACTATGCACGGGTCGCTCAAACTTTTGCTAAGAAACAGCTTTCGTAAGCGGATTTGTAAGGTTATCATCTGATGCGATTTATTCGATCATCACATCACCACGATGTATGATCTAACGAATCCGATGAATTAGTCGAAGTACATACTTGGATTATTGATGAGACCGCAGTTCTTTAGCCTGCGTTGTAGCCTAGCTCAGCTGCTAACAGAACTACTCCTAATCTAATTAGGAATTTTATAGATCCAAAAATGCTTCTTTTGCTGCCTTAGCTGCAGCAATGTTCCGCTCTTGTCGTTTATTCGACAACAATATCTTGCTTGGAAGATTTCCAGCTCATTGTTCCATTATTCAAACTATATATGTACCCTTATTGCAACTTAAATTCATTTTTATCGGTTTGGAAACTTACAACGGTGAACCCAGTCACCTCAAGTTCTCATTTCCCCATATACTCAGAAAGCATCTTTGGTTCATCCAAGATACTCAAGGATGTTCTTATCATCAATCCAGTGACCCTCACTTGGATTGGCCTGATTGCGTCTACATATGCTCAAAGCATATGACACATCAGGTCACGTACATTTCAAAACGTAAGAACACTGGGAGAGTGTGTCAGCAGATTTCTAGATCTATCTTAGTAGATCTTTATCCCTGGAATAAAGCCTTCTTCTCCCAGGTATTTCTATGGAGAATTTTAACGAAAGCCAAGCTTTCACCGATTTTAGCATAGGAATGTTATTGCCGAGAAGCAATACATCATAAATGTATAGGGCATTCATTGTCAGTGCGCTCCCACTAACCTTCTTATATACACAAGAATCATCTTCGTTTTGAATGAAATCATATACCATTATGATCTCATCAAAACGTTGGTTCTAAGAACGCTATGCTTGCTTCAATCCATAAATGGATCGATTTAACTTGCAAACCTTGTTTGCATATTTTGGTACGACAAAACCGTCAGGATGTTACAAACAAACATCCTCCAAAATGTTTCCTTTAAGGAAAGCAGTTTTGGCGTCCAACTGTCATATCTCCTAAATGAAATATGCAGTTATAGCAAGCATTATCCGAATGAATTTAATCATGGCAACAAGTGAAAAATTTTCGTCATAGTCGACACTATGTCGTTGACGATACCCTTTCTGTATAAGCCTAGCTCTGTACATTTGTATGTTGCCATCCACGTATGTCTTCCTTGAAGACTCATTTAGTACCAATAAGCACAATGCCTTCTGGTACATCAACCAGTGTCCAAACTTAGTTGGTATACATGGAATCCATTTCGGACTTCATGGCATTTTGCCATAAAAGGAGTCGATACCTTGTATCACTTCCTCATACGTAGTCGGTTCTTGTGTATTAGAAAATTATGGTACAGTTTCATCCTTGATGAACTGTTGGTGTTCCGTTAGGACTCGGTGCCTGGAACAGTATTACTCCAATTTTCATCGAGTTTTACTTTCCTCCCACTCTCACTGTATATAGGAATTCCTCTTAGGAAAACCGCATGGAGAGCAACAATTACATTGTTCTCTTATGAGTTGTATAAGTACTATACTTTGGTTTCCCTAGGACAGCCTACAAATAGGCACTTATTCGATTTGGGTTCTAGTTTGGTACCATCCAAACATTTAGCATATGCCCAGCTATCAATATTGTGCTATAGCTACTGAGTTATCTATGTATTTAGAGATCAAATCCAAATACTATGCAGACAACCGCAAACACAATGCCAATATCAAAATTTCTAATCTATAAGGTCACTATGCAACTTCATAAGTCAATACTTCATAAGTTACAATTAATTCTACTGATTCAGCATAATCAACGGTGACACTCCCACTGCATCTTTTCTGACTTTATATGACGTAGACCATCTAACGTCATAATTAGACTCAATACTAATCTAACCTTAATGGTTGTCAATTATATTAAGAAACTCGTTCTTAATATCTCAAAGATCACAAAGAACATGTTTCAAGATCCATCTTATGGTCTATAACATATAAAAAATAACTCGTAACAATTACAATTAAATTGATATATTTAATTGCACATTATATAATATTCATTATGTTATTATCAGTTGAGGCATCAGATTGATTAGACATTCTAATCAATTTCTCTTTCGACAAAGGAATCATCCTTTATGAAAGATTAATATTATATATAAGAGACACACTAACTGTCAAACAGTTATACTAATTTTCATACAGATATTCTTACAATATCCATTATTAGATCATATCTAATGCACGATTAATGGGAGTAACTCACAAGTCTCTTGTTTCTCCCATTGCTATCACGGAGAAAAGAAGACTTAGGTAAAACTTTTACCTAACAAACATCTCATTATTACATTAATAATGATAATATCGTTAGGATATACAATACTAGAAAGAAAATTGTACGCTCCCGATGACCCTACTATCAAATGTGTATTCTCTATGATTTGATAAAATCAGACAATCTGACTGTTATCAAAATTAGAGAACATAAATTTTCAAAAAGCTTATCTGAGTTTACAATAAGCTCTATAAGCTAGTATATCAAACTGTGATTTTAGCATAATACAAACTCTATGGCCATTCTAGAATGAACTCTTCAAACAAAGAAACCACAACGGATTTCTCATCAAAGAAAATATTCTTGAACGCCACTTGCATTCTTTTGCCAAAATACATAGTTTAATATCAACATTAACTAACAGATTTTTAATTGATCAATTAGTGGGACTGGAGACAAGTTTTCTCAGAATCTACAATAGATCACTGATTATAGCTTTTCTCACTGTCATACTATAAAGGTCAAACCTTTATCAAGCTCACTTTGCTTTTGCTGCATAAACAATTTGCACATTTTATGAACGATTCATAACGAAAGCTTAATCAAGTTCAAAACTTGATCGTAGTAAGCTACGAACAATCTTAGATCTATGGTTCAATGATAATTTCCGAAATCGATATCAAATATCGCTTCCACTATAAGTTATAGGATAATTTTCTTCAATAAGAAAACAACAGAACCATTAAGTATCAAATACTTTTTTAAATGATTCTGACATCCTATTAAACTTATACGGAAGATATCGTAGGGACTTTTCATCTAATTAATTATGTAGTTCCATTACAGTTTATCACTCTCACATTTGACTTCAATAAGTCAAGTCTTTTCTCTAATCATTAACATATGATGTTACTTTCCAAGTTAACACAATTTTTATTACTCGGGATCGTAGAAAAGATATTCTATCAAATATAATACAATATTCTATTAAATAGAATAAATGATAAACTTTTACTTTTACCTCAAAGGCGCAAGTACTTTTCAATTATATAACCATTATACAAAAGAAAGATTCAAATCTCAAACTTTTAAGTTTCGAATTTTCTACTTATACATATCATATATGTAATTGTATAAACTAATGGAACAATAATTAAAATGATGAATTAGTGTTACTGGAGCGTATCCCCAAAAGTATTGAAACTAATTCGGTAACACTCAATATCAAACGAATCAAATCATATAAGATTCAATTTCTCACATTGACCAATTCCATCATGGTGGAATCGTAGAAGAATCATAATGAGTAAGAATCAAATTCATTGAATAACCTTAGAACTAATTGCCATAAATTCATATACTTGATCATATCAAACATCGTTGAACAATTCAAAGACTCACGATGAATTTTAAAATTATAGTTTTCAACACTTCAAATAGATTAACTTTGAACCAGTAAAAATATTTTATCTGCGTTTCATCAGAAATATATTGAAAGTTCTCGAACCATTCAAGACGTTCAATATATACTCTTTTATAAACATGTAACTAAGTCATGAAAATTCATTAACTAAGTTATGAAGTAAAGAAAACTATCCAAGACAATTTATAATTCATTAAACTACATACATCCAATGTATTAATTTCATAAATCTTTGGTCCAATGACGATCATTGATTAGATGAGATTTAATAAAATTCCTGAATACAATATTATTAAATGGATAAATATATATGGTGTGATCTTGTATCAGACCATCATTTACCATACAGAACAAGCATCAAATTGTAGGCACTGCATTTTTGCATATAAGTCCCTATGATGAGTCTTATTTAGAGGCACTACCTTTTATGTCACGGAAGTCGCGGGAAACGGACGTCGGAAGGGGAAATTCAGAACAAGTATGTCATCGGATTCATTTCACAAGTTCACTATTTTCGTTCGTGCTGCGTTCGTTACTTCGTTTGAACGTCAAGTAGATTGCGGGCGTTCGTGTAGCGTTCGAAAAGGCGTTCGAACGGCGTCGGTATTTCTGGTCTGGCTGCTAGCCTCACACCCAAGCCAAATTAGCCCACCAAAGCCCATAAAATACATCCGAATTAATAAAACACATATTTAACACATGGGGAATTAAATAAAATCTAAAAATCATATACCAAATTAAAATAAATTCAAATAAAATCATGCCTAATTAAAATCAATCAAGATTATTATATACCAAACTAAACAAATTGTATGCCTAATCCAACACAAATTGAATATATTATCTTCCTAATTGAACCAAATTTTGTCCCCCAATCAATCTTAGGCTTTCTTTGCATGACACCAAATCATATCCTCTATCAAATGCCAAATCCTTTCATTGTCAAGCAAGATTTAACCCTAGCCCTTTGCCTATAAAAGAAACCCAAAACCAAGACACTTCCCCCTAGCATATGGATACAAACCACAAAATTTCTGCAAGGCATTGACACCCTAGATCATTCACACAGAAAACTCATAGTTCATTCATACAAGAAACACTCAAGCTCATTGACACAACTCTCCCTCACTCTCAATAACCGAAAATCACAAACCAAATAACCCTCATTGCCTTGACCAAAACACATCCTGAATAGCCCCATTTACCTCATCAGAACATCCCCTTTACCTCACCAAAACAGTCCCCAGACCACACCATAACAGCAGCCCAAATCACACCCAAAACAGTCCCCAAATACACCAAGAACAGTAGCCTAAATACAGGAAACGTAGTGAACAAAAAATGTCACCGAAAGAACAGCGAAATACAGTAAAAACAGCAGCAAAACAGAGAGAACGACGACTCAAAACAGTGAGACAACGAACGAGAGCAGTGAACCAGTGAACTGGAGGAGTTGCGGAGTGTTAGCCCTTCCGATGATCGTGTACCGTACATCCGAGAGGTGATTTAAAAGGTTAGACCTGAGGGAACTTTTTCTATTTATTGTCATTCGTTTTTTTTAATTGTTTTATTCGCATGAGAGTCATTGTGGATGCATGTTGTGGCTTTGAATAAAAATGGAAAATGTGTCGCCTCTTGTGGTATATAGGATGGAAACCCGGACATAAATTTCATAGCCGATTCCGAATGGACGGTAGTATGATCTGTACTCTCGGATACAACTCCATGTACCACTTGAGTAAACAGCGCATATTTTGTTTTATGTTGTTGTGATTTGTTTACTATTCGCTACTTGATTTCTGCATGTTATTGGTTTATGTAATAATGAGATAAAGCGCATGGGCTTAGTAAGTGCGATTAAAGGTCCTCTATTTTGAGAGGTTAAAATCCTTTACTACGATGATTTGCCACGCTGGATGATGTATATTCGATTGAATGTGAGATATGTTCAATCGGGTATACAAAGTCCGATATTGTTGTCTTTATTTCTTATATGCATTGTGTTATTAGCGTATGGGCTTAGTAAGTGCGATTAAATGTCCTCTAGTTTGAGAGGTTAAAATTCTTTACCACGATGCTTTTTCGCGCCAGATAATGTCTATTTGATTGGATGTGAGATATGTTCAATCGGATACACGAAGTCCGATATCATTGTCTTCACTTTTTTATATAAGTATTGTGTTGTTTGCGCATGGCTTAGTAAGTGCGATTAAAGGTCCTCTATTTTGAGAGGTTAAAATCCTTTACCACGATGCTTTGCCGCGCCTTTTAGCCCATCATTATTTATTAGGTGTCATCTATTCATCCGTTCATGTATGTGTCATGTTGTTTACTGCATTTTGGAGGTCACTGCTGTAACCCCGTTCGAACGCGTTTCAGAACGCAGCACGAACGCATGTTTTCTGTCTCAGTTCGTTCGAACGCGTTTACGAATGCAACTCGAACGTGCATGCATTTTGCCTTATCATGCATCAGGTCTCATTTACGTTCGAATGTGTTTCCGAACGCCATACGAACGTGAGCATTCTATTTCATTTCCGTTCAAATGCATTTACAAACGCTACTCGAACGCGAACCTTCTGTTTACCGTTCGAATGCGGATACGAACGCCGCACGAACACCCACGGTAAACAGGCCATCTTCCATCACATCTCAAGCATGGTTATTCATTTTGTCATTTGCTTTTTTTGATTGTTCATGTTCTCGCATTTAGTCATTCATTGTGTTCACAAGATTACATGTTCGTTTCCATGATGCATGTTTACACGGTAGTTACCTAATTATGCTTCTGCATTCATCCATTCAACATGTTCATGAAGTTATATACTTGCCGCTACTCCGATTTGCTTTCATGCGTGATTGTACAATTATTATCTACTGGCATGCCTATGATCGAATGTAATGTGCTTATAACATTGTATGCTAGCTTTATTTACATTTATGCATGCAAATTTGGACATATATTATATGAAAATAGGTTGTATGCAAATATGAAAATGTGTTACATGTGAACCTAGATGAACTTTTGATGTATGCATGCGAACTTAGGAGTAAATTATCCTTGGAAATAATTGTTGCTTAGGCTTGGTTGAATTATTGCACAAATCATTTTATTACAAGTGGCATAAATAAGGGACCATTCCGAACCCAACGGTTTGAGGTCTTCCCTTGCAAGGGGTGAGTGCGGCCTTAAATCATTTTCCCGATTCACACCGGGTGGCGACTCCATTATTCTCCGGTTTAGTCCCCCGCGGGCTACTCCGTACTCCCAACCGGGCCGCGAGCCCGGGACAGGATGCGTCGCCCAGTTTCTGTGTCCCACAGTCTAGCGACTCCATTGGGGATAGAGAATCGGCCCCGAAATAATGTCTTGTAATATTATGATTTGTGCTTTAATTAACCGTGTCTACTATGGGTTAAAATGGGTTTAATCAATGGCATATTGTTTAGGCTGGGTAATGGTTTGGTGTCTTCCTTCATTCACTACCTTTCTATGAGGAAAAGCTGTGAAGGCACCTAGATGATCATTTACTTGTAGCCTATTGTGATGGACTAATTTGGAGGACTCGTTGTTTATTCCTGTCACCAAGCGATAAGAGCCTAAGAGGCTAGGGTACTTAAGAGAGCCTCGCTCCACCCTCCATCTGGGGAATCTAGAACGGGAAATCCATCTGACAGTCAGTCACACATCATAACTCGTTGGCACGTACTGTAGGGTATAAAAAAAAGTGCGCTCACTTGGTCGTTCGAACCCTTGAGTGGGGAGACCTAGTTGTGGGCAATCCTTCGCCGGTGAGAGTCTTTGTCTACACTCCCGCAAACCCACACGTAGACCAGAATTGTATGACCTATAGCACTATTTCCTTGTGCTTGTGGACCATCCTCATTTGGATGCAGTTGGACTTCTTGTCAGAAATGCGAACTTGTTGGGCCATTTAAACTGGGATGAGTTCGTATCTTATGATAATTGGGCCAAAAGCTTCTGAAATGTTGATGGGCCACTCTGTAGAAATTATTTCTGTATGCTTGTGTTTAGGAACATTGTCGTTTGGATCTATTCGGACCTTTTGTCATGAGGTATGGGCTTGTTAGGCCATTTAAACTGGGACAAGAGCATATCTTATGATGGTTGGGCCAAAAAGACTCTAAAAACGCCAATGGGCCATTATATGTTTGGGTTTAGGAACATTATCATTTGGATACGGTTGGACTTCTTTCCGTGAGATGTGAACTTGTTGGGCCATTTAAACTGGGACAAGTTCACTCCTATGACAGTTAGCCCAAAAGCTTCTAAAATGGTGATGGGCCGATTTGTGTGAGAATTTTAATAAATTTATATATTCCTTATATCGCACGCATCTCATGCACCTCATGCATACATGCATCATGCTAACCCTTGTGTTCTAAAAGCCATCATAGATTCTCGTTGGGTTAGGGAAGAGGGAAGACTCACCAAGAGGCCAATAACATATATGAGTACATCCGATAACGAGGTATCCCGGATAGATCAGTTGGAAAACGGTTTCGCCGAAATTATTGAACAGTTGCAAGCCTTGACTACTGCCATGGCAAATATGGCTGTGCCCCGTGCTGGGGGAAACTCTGAGAATGTAAGACGTGAGGAGCCTCCGAATAGGTTGGGGGATGACATCCCCGCTTTTGATAATGATATGGCTGAATATGACGCTGGGAGAATAGTCGGGTCTCATGCCGAGATACAGAAACTCCGTGACCAGGTAGACTCTGTTACCCGTAAGATGAAGGGTAAGGATGAAGACTTACTAGACTATGAGGCGATGACCTTTGAGGAACAGTTTCCTGCTCAGTTCAAGATGCCGGATATGGCCAAGTTCAACGGGAATGGGGATCCGAGGGTCCACCTTCGACAATATGTGTCAGTTATGAGTTCAGTGGGCCTGACACAGCGCCAAGTTCAGAAGCTGTTTGGGATGTCACTTGAGGGGGCACCCGTAGTGTGGTACCATAGCCTTGAAAGAAAGGTTAAGGAGGATTGGAGGGAATTAGCAGATGCATTTCTGAAACAGTATGTTACAGACTTGGAGATTGATTTGTCACTCCGTGATTTGGAGAACACTAAGCAGAAGCCGGAAGAAAGCTTCAAGGAGTATGTAGACCGCTGGAGAAGCAAGCTTCTGAAGATGCAGACTCGGCCCTCGGAGAATGACCAAATCAAAATGATCATCAAGGGCACCAAGCCCTCCATTTATGGCAAGTTGAGGAGAATGACCTCCATGATTGAAGATTTTCGACAGTTGAGGGAAACTATCATGGATATAGAAGAAAAAGAAGAAGCTGAAAACAGAAAGTTCTGTGGCCAGAATATGAGGACTTTTGGGGGGCCTTCTGAGACCAAGCCCGCTACTGCCGAGGTTGCTACCGTCAAGAACAGGCGATTCTCCAATCTTGGTAGACCTTTGTCAAAGGTGTTTGAAAAACTGAAGGTACAAGGACTTCTAAAACCTTTGGAACCTAGGCCATTTCCGAACCCTGTGCCACCATACCTCAACCTAAACCAGTATTGTTACTTCCATCAAGAAAAAGGCCATGACACCGACAACTGCACCCGCCTTAGGCATGAGGTCCAAAACCTCATTGACTCCATTAAAATACCCAATCCAGAAAAAGAACAACCCCACACACACATGAACCTTCAACCATAAAGCCACCCAACCACCCCAGGCTTATTGCATTGAGATAAAGGATAACAGTGAAGAACCATAGGCCAAGGAAGAAGGCAATGTTGCGAATGATGAAGTTATTCCTCCTAGTTTATTTGATCCTGCATTCTTAATATAGACATTGATTTAGTCTACATGTTCGAACCATTTTCTTAAATGATAATAAAGACGTTCATTTCGCTGAATCTCTTATGCAATATGAGTATATTTGAGAAAAGCATTCAACCTGGGTACTATAAAATTCATTGATGTTTAGAACACGGGGAGTCCTCGGAATAAGCAAGCAGAAAGGACAGGATATCCATTCAGAAATTGGGAAATGGGGCAGTGAGACTATCAGACTTGGAAGGGAATTAGTTCACCGAGCCGATCAACATAGACAGATTGAAGCAGTGGCTTGCCTGAGGAAAAAAAGACTGAGCAGTCACTAAGAGAATTGACGGAAGACCTAACCCGACGGGATATGAACATTCATGCATGCATACACGTAACACATTTTGCATCATTTTATGTTTGTTTTGTTTTGTGTTCACAGGTTTTGAAGAAGAAAAAAGAAAGCGGCAAAGAACAAGCTAATTAGAAATGGTAAAAAGCACAATATCAGATTTGGGTAATAATCCCAGGGTTGAGGCCCATTTGAGTTTGAGTTTTGGGTATGACACTCTGGAGGCGAGACCCACATTAGTTTCAGTATTAGTCTTGCCGGATATGGCAATCTGGGGGCGAGGCCCACGTCATTATCAGTAGCTTGGGGATGAATCCCAGGGTTAAGGCCCACATCAGTATCAATTTTGGGGCGAGGCCCACATTAGTTCGGGAACAAGGCCCACAGTCAGCTCAGATCAGGGATAAAGCCCACATTCACATCAGTTCGGGAACAAGGCCCACAGTCAGCTCAGATCATGGATAAAGCCCACATTCAGTGCAATTCGGGAACAAAGTCCACAGTCAGCTCAGTTCAGGAATAAAGCCCACATTCAGTGCAATTCAGGAACAAAGCCCACAGTCAGCTCAGATTGGGGATAAAGCCCACATTCAGCACAGTCAAGAGAATAAAGCTCTATCTTGACACAGTTCGGGAATACAGCCCAAGAGAATAAAGCTTTATCTTGACACAGTTCGGGAATACAGCCCAAGAGAATAAAGCTCTATCTTAACACAGTTCGGGAACAAGGCCCAAGAGAATAAAGCTCTATCTTGACACAGTTCGGGAATACAGCCCAAGAAAATAAAGCTCTATCTTGACACAGTTCGGGAATACAGCCCAAGAGAATAAAGCTATATCTTAACACAGTTCAGGAATAAAGCCAATGGGAATAAAGCCCACTTTCAAAGCAATTCGGGAACAAGGCCCAAGGGAATAAAGCTCTATCTTAACATAGCTCGGGAAAAAAGCCTAGAGGAATAAAGCCCACTTTCAAAGCAGTTCGGGAACAAGGCCCAGGGGAATAAAGCCCATTTTCAAAGTAGTTCGGGAACAAAGCCTAGAGGAATAAAGCCCACTTTCAAAACAGCTCGGGAATAAAGCTCAAGGGAATAAATCTCTCTCCCAACGCAATTCGGGAACTAAGCCCAACGATCAAAGCATCTCAGCACAACAGGCAAGTTAAGTGGCAGCTGGCGAGCCAGGTAAGTGAAAATGCATTGCATAACTTTGATAGAATTGTCACTGTTACACATTACACAAGTCCCATCAAAGTGGGGGCGACTGTAGGCACTGCATTTTTACATATAAGTCCATATGATGAGTCTCATTTAGAGGCACTACCTTTTATGTCACGGAAGTCGCGGGAAACGGACGTCGGAAAGGGAAATTCAGAACAAGTATGTCATCGGATTCATTTCACAAGTTCACTGTTTTTGTTCGTGCTGCATTCGTTACTTCGTTCGAACGTCAAGCAGATTGCAGGCGTTCATGTAGCGTTCGAAGAGGCATTCGAACGGCGTCGGTATTTCTGGTTTTGCTGCTAGCCTCACACCCAAGCCCAATTAGCCCACCAAAGCCCATAAAACACATCCAAATTAATAAAACACATATTTAACACATGGGGAATTAAATAAAATCTAAAAATCATATACCAAATTAAAATAAATATCAAATAAATCATGCCTAATTAAAATCAATCAAGATTATTATATACCAAACTAAACAAATTGTATGCCTAATCCAACACAAATTGAATATATTATCTTCCTAATTGAACCAAATTTTGTCCCCCAATCAATCGTAGGCTTTCCTTGCATGACACCAAATCATATCCTCTATTAAATGCCAAATCCCTTCCTTGTCAAGCAAGATTTAACCCTAGCCCTTTGCCTATAAAAGAAACCCAAAACCAAGACACTTCCCCCCTAGCATATGGATACAAACCACAAAAATTCTGCAAGGCATTGACACCCTAGCTCATTCACACAGAAAACTCATAGTTCATTCACACAAGAAACACCCAAGCTCATTGACACAACTCTCCCTCACTCTCAATAACCGAAAATCACAAACCAAAGAACCCTCATTGCCTTGACCAAAAAACATCTCGAATAGCCCCCTTTACCTCATCAAAACTGCCCATTTACCTCACCAAAACAGTCCCCAGACCACACCATAACAGCAGCCCAAATCACACCCAAAACAGTCCTCAAATACACCAAGAACAGTAGCCTAAATACAGGAAACGTAGTGACCAGAAAATGTCACCGAAAGAACAGCGAAATACAGTAAAAACAGTAGCAAAATAGGGAGAATGACGACTCAAAACAGTGAGACAACGAACGAGAGCAGTGAACCAGTGAACCAGAGGAGTTGCGGAGTGTTAGCCCTTCCGACGATCGTGTACCGTACATCCGAGAGGTGATTTAAAAGGTTAGACCTGAGGGCACTTTTTCTATTTATTGTCATTCGTTTTTTTTTTAATTGTTTTATTCGCATGAGATTCGTTTGTGGATGCATGTTGTTGCTTTGAATAAAAATGGAAAATGTGTCGCCTCTTGTGGTATATAGGATGGAAACCCGGACATAAATTTCATAGCCGATTCCGAATGGACGGTAGTATGATCCGTACTCAGGATACAACTCCACGTACTACTTGAGTAAAAGGCGCATATTTCGTTTTATGTTGTTGTGATTTGTTTACTATTCGCTACTTGATTTCTGCATGTATTGGTTTATGTAATGATGAGATAAAGTGTATGGGCTTAGTAAGTGCGATTAAAGGTCCTCTATTTTGAGAGGTTAAAATCCTTTACCACGATGCTTTGCCGCGCCGGATGATGTATATTTGGTTGAATGTGAGATATGTTCAATCGGGTATACGAAGTCTGATATTGTTGTCTGTATTTCTTATATGCATCGTGTTATTAACGTATGGGCTTAGTAAGTGCGATTAAAGGTCCTCTAGTTTGAGAGGTTAAAATCCTTTACCACGATGCTTTGCCGCGCCGGATAATGTCTATTCGATTGGATATGAGATATGTTCAATCGGATACACGAAGTCCGATATCATTGTCTTCACTTTTTTATATAAGTATTGTGTTGTTTGCGCATGGGCTTAGTAAGTGCGATTAAAGGTCCTCTATTTTGAGAGGTTAAAATCCTTTACCACGATGCTTTTCCGCGCCTTTTAGCCCATCATTATTTATTAGGTGTCATCTATTCATCCGTTCATGTATGTGTCATGTTGTTTACTGCATTTTGGAGGTCACTGCTGTAACCCCATTCGAACACGTTTCAGAACGCCACACGAACGCATGTTTTCTGTCTCAGTTCGTTCAAACGTGTTTACGAACGCAACTCGAACGCGCATGCATTTTGCCTTATCATGCATGAGGTCTCATTTTCGTTCGAACGTGTTTCCGAACGCCATACGAACGTGAACATTCTGTTTCATTTTCGTTCGAACGCGTTTACGAACGCTACTCGAACGCGAACCTTCTGTTTACCGTTCGAACGCGGATACGAACGTCGCACGAACGCCCACGGTAAACAGTCCATCTTCCATCACATCTCAAGCATGGTTACTCATTTTATCATTTGCTTTTTTTGATTGTTCATGTTCTCGCATTTAGTCATTCATTGTGTTCACAAGATTACATGTTCGTTTCCATGATGCATGTTTACACGGTAGTTACCTAATTATGCTTCTGTATTCATCCATTCATCCATTCAACATGTTCATGAAGTTATATACTTGCCACTACTCCGATTTGCTTTCATGCGTGATTGTACAATTATTATCTACTGGCATGCCTATGATTGAATGTAATGTGCTTATGACATTATATGCTAGCTGTATTTATCTTTATGCATGCAAATTTGGACATAGATTATATTCAAATAGGTTGTATGCAAATATGAAAATGTGTTACATGTGAACCTAGATGAACTTTTGATGTATGCATGCGAACTTAGGAGTAAATTATCCTTGGAAATAAATGTCGCTTAGGCTTGGTTGAATTATTGCACAAATCATTTTATTATAAGTGGCATAAGTAAGGGACCATTTTGAACCTAACGGTTTGAGGTCTTCCCTTGCAAGGGGTGAGTGCGGCCTTAAATCATTTTCTTGGTTCACACCGGGTGGCGACTCCATTATTCTCTGGTTTAGTCCCCCACGGGCTACTTCGTACTCCCAACCGGGCCACGAGCCCGGGACAGTATGCGTCGCCCAGTTTCTGTATCCCACACTAATGCTTATACGATAAAATCTCATAAAGCACTGTTCTAAGTTATTCAGTTAACCGAATATATTTTTCTTAACATTTATCTCTTCATTAATGACACTATTAGTCATATTAAAATATGTAATAACTGTTTATAAAGAACAAGTAACTATCCAATAGTCGCAAGTTCTGATATCAAATATAAAAAATAATCATTAAATAATATTTTAAATAACTAGATGGGAGATCTGGTATCCAATACCTACAATTATCGTATTGTGAGAATCAATATTCTCAACACACAACTATACACATCTCATTTCTTAAGCTCTATAATTTGCCTTCAATTATTCACAACAATTGCAAATAACTGATTAGCAAATTGTGTCAAACACGTGACTTCTAAAAGTCACTAAAGCCAAGAAATGTCATTATACGATAAATAAATACCTAATGGGGTTTTCTTAAAGCTAGTCAAGAATCTCGAGACATGAACTGATTCGTGTCAATTCTTACTGCACAAGAAACCATTCTATCTAGATAATTATATCCTAAAACATATATCTATTTATATTACTTATCGTGACTTAGAAACTAAGTCACTAACCATCTTGATTTTCAAGAAAATCGGAACAACAGTTCCCGATGATTTTGACTAATCTAACAATATCTAAGTCTAATAACATTCTAGAACCTATTCTAGAAATACGCAACCAAAAAGGAAGTCAGAAAACATATTCAAATAATATGCATACAGTGGATTGGAAGTATAAATCTATTAACAATATAGAATAAAAGAAAACAAAGCGGCAATTTCCATAAAATTACGCACTGCCTTAGTTATGGATTTTTAACCCAGCAGTGTCTCCCACTACTTTACGTAATACCGTAATCCCCAACAGAGAACGAGAATTCAATAATTATATCGAACTCCATAGTGAGAGTAGGATCCCATGAATACATTTCAACTCATAACTTTGGCACGATCTTGCCACAACTCATTGTCAATCACACTCACTGTGACTCCTAATTTTGGTCCTGACCGTTCTCGTTATGACAGCTTTGGCACGTTCATAAGGAGGCGTATCAAGGCTTCACTTGCCAATGACAAACTCAAGCTACCGATGTAGTTCTGACAGCTTTGGCACGTTCAGGATTTCCAGTTTCACTTAAATTTGTCTAGTATCAATTATACATCCGGAATGGATAAAATTCTATCAACTACACCTTCATTGCTTTGGCACTTTCTCGGATGCAGCCATAAAAAGATACCCATAAACCGTATTGACAAGACGGACCAAGAAACATGCATCCAATACATGTCATTTTACTACCTTATTTAAGCAGGGATATTCCTCAATGAAGTTTTTTTCTACATCATATGCAGAATTTTAATCTAGATCATTTTCTAAACAGTTCAATTCTACCTATAGAAAACATAACTTAACTTAACTATTAAATATTCGTTACGTTTCCCGTTAGTGTAGAACCGAAAAGTCAAGAAACATATAGATTACGTGCATGTGCAAACATTAAAATTGGATTATATATCATATATCAAGCATGATTAATGTAATAAATGAAGGATCAGACATGCTCTATGTTGGGGTTTTGGGCGATGGGGCGCAGTGGAAGCGCGGGTCCGGGCGAAATCATATTTTAAATTTTTTAAAAAATAATGAATAAATTATTCAATATCTAATATGAATAATTTATTCATATTTCACCGAAACCTATTTATTCAATATCAAATATCAACATAAACAAGTTGAAAACTCGCGAAACTTTTACGAAAATTATTTTTTAACAAAATTGCCTAAAACACGTTTTTGACCGAACCGACTACCTGACACTTATGGAAACTGCCCAGGTCAGTTCCAATAGTGTCGAGGCAGTTCATGGGCTACCCGAATAGTAAAGAACTCATTATTTGGACAGCCGTCACCCGGTTGATTCAAAATCCACCCGATAGCGTCGTTTTCACTTATTTCAAGTCGGAAACACTTTCCGACAATTGTTCCAACTCCCAAAACACATCCATAAAATTTATAACACATTAAATTCAACAAATAAATTGTCGAAAATTCCAGATATGATCCAGAAAAATAAAATGATAATTTTTTATGCTTTAAACCAATTTCATCAAGATTAATCAAATTAATCTAACACCAAATGAGTCATACCACATATGAACAACCCAAGAACAATTCTAGGTGCCATAACTATAGAATGGCAACTCTTTTTTCCAATAATAATTTGAACAAATTGGAACAAAATTACACTAATTAGCTTCAATACCAACTTCACACATGCATATTCTTCATTCTCCATCAACCACAAATAAAATCCCCAAATTTCCACAAACAAAGAAACCCTAGAACATTTCTAAGTGTTCAAGAAAAAATGAAACCTATTTAAAAGCTTGGACTGTAGAGAATTACCTTTTAATCTCATAAATTCCAAGCCTTTTCTTGAGTTTTCATTTGTCTTTCTTCTTGGTTTCATCAAACCAAAATTAGGGCTTATTTGAGAAGGAGAGTCGGCCAAAGGGAAAAGAAGAAGATGATGAAAACAATTTTTCTTTTTCTTTTATAGTGGCCGAAAAAATCAAGTCAAAAGGGGGCAATTTTGTCCTTTTGATTTAATCAAATTAATTCAAATTAACTTTTTATTTAACCAATCAAAATTGGATAAATATAAAGTATAATTAATCCATGCCATGTGTACTAATTAAAATTCACCATTTGTCATAACAATCATGACAAATGGATAAGGTTTGAAAAGTCAATTATTTAATTATTTAACTATTAAATAGTTAATTTACACAAATATATGTATTTTATTTACATTAAATAATAAATACATATATTCATGGCATGTGTCAAAATCTCATTTGACGAATAATTAATGTGTATCTAATCGAATTATGTATCAAAATACAAATACACAATAATTATTAGCGGACAAAATCCCCTAATAGCATGTGTTGTCGTTTAACGATTAAACGATCCGAATTAACTCATTTAATCCGGTGAAGTATTATGAATAATCCATATTATTCATATCGAGTTGCCCAAGTTCTCAACGAGTAAACTTCATATTCTGGGACTCTCTAAGTTTAGGTATACCCGTCACGAAATCTAATTATGTGTCTATAATCCACCTACTCATGGATTATGACGACCACAGATAATCTCGCTAAACTATGGAAGTCGAGGTCACTGCATACGTACAATCCCTCTGTCACAGGCCATCCATATTATACCTGAGATATAGATCAGAATGTCAAATACGTTCGGTATAATACATTCGACTTTCTATCTCTAAATAACAATCGGAACTAATTTTTGAAGTTATACCACGGCCATGGATTTACTAAATCATTAACATGTGCTGGATGCCTATGTCCTGTACACAGGACTAACAGATCCTATCTTCATACGCACATGGTATGATGAGCATCAGTCAACACCCAACGAACAGACAGAGGTCTGATCATGACTAGATTATTGACGTGACTGCCATCAAAGTGTGGAGGATAGCTTATATATCCACGGTGGTATCTCAAGTCGAATGATCACTATGCTCACTCAACTCGAGAAGGTTCTTATTGACGTTGGTGTACCATCTATTAGGAAACCTTCAGTGAGTCGTTCAGTGTCTTATCAAATAAACACCTACATGTCTATACGAGTCTCCCGAGACTCATGGTTCACTGGGATAAACCATGGGACCAAGTCACGATATACGACATGTACTGGTCTCAGCGGATTTTACTGACCGACCCGTGTTAGCAAATCTTGACCAGGAACTTTATTTAAGGATATACAACTAATAGTGCGCTTCCCAATGTCAATTACAAACTACGTTGTAACTGCACACTATATTGTAAATCCTAGGATCTTTGTCTAATATACATATATCACTTAACCTGATTCAGTTTCGATCTAATCGTAATCGCATATCTAATCGCAATTAGATCGAATAAGCATATAAAAGACAAGGGTGCAACCACTAAAAAATAGTAATATTATGGAAAATATAATTGCTCGTATTTATGAATCGGATATAAATACGATCCGGATTGGCACTCCAAGCATCAACCCTAACAATTTCTCCCACTTTCTCTAGTGCCAATCCATGGTATCCTATACACATCTTAATGTGTATCGCATACTCTTGGCCCTCAACAGCTCACCAGCACTCAAGAGGTAGGTAACAAATAAGTAAGTCTGCTTTAACAAATTGAGTCTGTCCAACAAACTCAACTGTTTCCCTTAACTAGCATCATTCATATTTTGCAGAATCCAAATTCCATATCAATATGACTTAGACGATATATCAGTATTGTGCTATAGCTACTAAGTTGTCTATGTACTTAGAAATCAAATCCAAATACTTTGAGACAACCGCAAACACCACACTAATATGAAAACTTCTAATATATGAGGTCATTATGCAACTTCATAAGTCAAAACTTCATAAGTTGCAACAGATTCCATTATATCAGTAGAATCAATGGTGACACTCTCACTGCATCTTTTCTGACTTTATACGACATAGACCATCTAATGTCATAATTAGAATAAAAACTAATATGACCTTATGGTTGCTGACTAAATTCTCCATGAATCAGAAACTCGTTCTTATATCACAAAGATCACAAAGAACATGTTTCAAGATCCATCTTATGGGCTGCAACATATCAAAATAACTCGTAGCAATTACAATTAAATTGATATCTTTAATCGTACATAATATAATATTCATTACGCCATCATCTTATGATGCATAAGATTGACTAGACATTCCAATCAATCTATCTTTCGACAAAGGAATCATCATTTACGAAATATAAATACTATATATATATATAAAAGACACGTTAACTGTCAAACAATTATACTAACTGTCATACAGATAGTCTTACTGTGTCCTTTATTAGATTGTATATAATATGCGACTAATGAGAGTCTCTCTGTTTTATATCTTATATAAAACTTTTATCAAATATATCAGGGACTGCTCCCACTGCTAACACGAAGAAAAGAAGACTTAGGATATATAATACTAGAAAGAAATTTGTACCCTCATATTGACCCTACTGACAAAAACGTATTCTCTATACTTCGATAAAACGAGACAATCTGACTGATATCAAAATCAGAGAACAGGATTTCCGAAAAACTTATCTGATTCTACAATAGGCTCCATAAGCTAGTATATCAAATTGTGATCTTAGCAGAATACAAACTCTTGCGCCATTATAGAATGAACTCTTTAAACCAAGAAACCACAACGGATTTCTCGTTCGAAGAAAACACTCAGGAATGCAACTTTGTATTCTTTAGCCAAAATACATAGTCTAATATCAACATTAACCAACAGATCTTAATTGTTCAATTAGTGCGACTAGAGACAAGTTTTCTCAAAATCTACAATAGACTACTGAGTAAAACCTTTCTCACTGTCATACTATAAAGGTCAAACCTTTGCAAGCTCACTTTGCTTTTGCTGCACAAATAATTTGCATAATTTATGAACTATTCATAACGAAAGCCTAATCAAGTTCAAAACTTGATCGAAGTAAGCAATGAACAATCTTAGATCTATGGTTCAATGCCAAGTTCCGAAATTGATATCAAATATCGCTCCCACTATAAGTAATAGGATAATTTTCTTCGATAAGAAAACATCAGAACCATTAAGTATCAGATACTTTGTAAATGATTCTGACATCCTATAGGACTTATACGGTAGTTGTCTAAGGGTCTTTCATCTTATTAATTTAGTAGTTCCATTACAGTTTATCATTTTCACATTTGACTTCACAAAGTCAAATCTTTTTCTGCAATCGTCAACATTCAATGTTAACCACCAAGTAATAAAACTATTTTATTGCTCGGGTCGTAGAAAAGATATTCTATCAAATAGAATACAATATTCCATCAAATAGAATAAATGATAATCTTCCACTCGTACCTCTAAGGCACAAGTACTTTCAATTATATAACCATTATACAAAAGAAAGTTTCAAATCTCAAACTTTTCAAGATTTGAATTTTCTACTATACATATCATATATGTAACTGTAGGGATGAATGAAACAATAATTAAAGAGATGAATAAATGTTACTGGAGCATAACCCCAAAAGCATAGAAAAACAATTTGGTAACTCTCAATATCAACGAATCAAATCATATAAGATTCAATAACTCCCACTGACCAATTCCATCAAAAATGGAATCGCAGAAGTTTAATACTGAGTAAGAATCATATTCATTAAATAACTATAGAACTAATTGCCTTAAATTCATGTATTTGATCAAATCAAACATCTTCGAACAATTCAAAGACTCGCAATGAATTTCTAAAATATAATTTTCAACACTACAAATAGAATATCCCTGAACCATTCAAAAATATTCTATCGACGTTTCATTAGAAACATATTGACAGTTCTTGAACAATTCAAGACGTTCAACATATTCTTTATTAGAAACACGTAACTAAGTCATGACAATTCATCAACTGAGTTACGAAGCAAAGAAAAATTAATCTATGGCATTTCTAATTCATTAACCACATACATCCAATGTATTAGTTTAATAAATCTTGTGGTCTAATGACGATCATTGGTTAAATGAGATTTAATCACAACCTGAATAAAATATTCATTAAATAGATAAGGATATGTGGTGTGATCTCATATTAGACCATTTTTTACCATACGGAACAAGCATCTAATGCTTTTATGATAAAATCTCATAAAGCACAGTTCTAAGTTATTTATTCTACTGAATACTTTCTTAATGCTTATCTTTCATTAATGACACTACTAGTCACTTTAAAATATGTAACAATTGTTTATACAAAACAAGTAACTATCCAATAGTCACGAGTTCTGATATCAAATATTCAAAACAGTCATTAAACATTATTTTAATTAACTAGATGGGAGATCCGGCATCTAATACCTACAGTTGTCTTATTGCGAGAATCAATATTCTCTATACACAACTATACACATCTCCTTTCTTAAGCTTTATGATTTGCGTTCAATTATTCACAACAATTATAAATAATTGATTTGTAAATTGTGTCAGACATGTGACTTCTTAAAGTCACTAAAAGCTAAGAAACGTCATTATAAGACAAACAAATACTGAAGGGGTTTTCTTAATGCCAGTCAAGAATCTCGAGACATGGACTGTTCAAGTCAATTCTTATGGCATAAGAAAAACTTCTAACTAAAATAATATCCTAAACACAGATATCTATTTAGATTACCTAATCGTGACTCAGTAACTAAGTCACAAACCATCTTGATTTACAAGGAAATCGGAACAACAGTTCCCGATGGTTTTAACTAATCTAACAAAATCTAAGTCTACTGTCTTCTAGAACCTATTCTAGAATACGCAACCATAAGTAAAGTCAGAAAATATATTCAAGTAATATACTATGCAGTGCATTAGAAATGTAAATCTATAAACAATATAGAATAAAAGGAAAACAAAGCAGTAAATTCCATAAAATTACGCACTGCTTTAGTTATGGATTTTTAACCCAGGAGTGTCTCCCACTACTTTACGTAATACCGTAATCCCCAACGGGCAACGAGAATTCGATAATTAAATCGAATTCCATAGTGAGAGTAGGATCTCATGGATATATTTCGACTCACAGCTTTGGCACGATCTCGCCTATGTATATTCATTAGGTAGACAACTTTTTATCAATCACTCACCAGTGACTCCTGGTTTTGGTCCTGACCGTTTCTCGCTGTGACAACTTTTGCATGTTCACAGGGAGGAGTATCAAGGCTACACTTGCCAATGAAAAACTCAAGCTACCGATGTAGTCATGACAGCTTTGGCATGTTCAGGATTTCCACTTTCACTTGAATTTGTCTAGTATCAATATACAACCGGTATGGATAAAATTCTATCAACTACACCCTCACTGCTTTGGCACGATCTCGGATGCAGCCATAGAAAGTTACCCATAAACCGTATTGACAAGACGGACTAGGGTGAGCAAAACCGGTTTCGGTTCCAGTTCCGCATGGAACCGGAACCTACCCGGAAAAATTCGGTTCTGCACTAAGTGGAACCGGAACCTACCCAATTATACAGGGTACCCTATTATTCGGTTCCAATCTGGTTCCGGTCCGGTTCCGAATTACCCTATTTTAATGGATTGCCGGGCTGCTCTGAATCGCTTGGTCATTTCAGGGGTGTCTGCTACTGTGGAGCATAGAGCGGGTGCAGCTGCCTCAACTTCTACCTCAGCTGCTATTGTGGCAGAATGTGTGCAGAACTTTATAACTGCAATGGACTCTTTAAAATTGAATATGGTGGCGGTTGATCAGGTGCATCCCCTGTTATCAGATCTAGTGGGTTCACTCAATAAGCTGACTATTTTGCCGCCCGATTTCGAGGGGAAGATGAAGATGAAGGATTGGATTTTGAGGTTGTCAAAGATGGGTGCTGCAGATGAGTTGACCGAGCAGCAGGCGCTCATCAACTTCACTTTGACCTTGAATCTTCTTACAACTCATTCATGGCAGCTTTGCCTAATTCCTGTACTTAATAGATGATCTGGGTAAGCTTGTAAAGATTAGCAAGCATATTTGTTTAGTTTCGGTGATTATATATATATATAAGATAGTTTGTTGTTTGAACCCCAGTCATGAGTGATAAAATCGGTTCCGGTTCCATGGTCCGGTTCCGGTTCCGATCATTTTGGAACCGGAACCTACCCGATTACAACCGGTTCCGGTTCCAAACCCGGAAAACCGGTCCGGTTCTAACCGGTTCTGGGTAGACCCGGACCGTTGCTCACCCCTAAGACGGACCAAGAAACATGTATCCAATACACGTTACTTTACAACCATATTTAAAAGCGGAGATTTTCCTACGGAAGCGATACTCTACATCCAATGCAGAATTTTAATCTAAATTATTTTCTAAACAATTCAATTCTACCTATAGAAAATATAACTTAATTTAACTATTAAATTTATGTTATATTTTCCGTTAGCGTAGAATCGAACAGTTAAGAAACATATCTAGATTCTATGCATGTGCGAACAATAAATTGGATTATATATCTAATATCAAGCATGAATAATGTAATTGATGAAGCATCAGACCCGCTCTGATACCATTTTTGTTGGGGTTTTGGGCGATGGGGTGCAGCGGAAGCGCGGGTCCGGGCGAAATCATAATTTAACACGTTTTCAAAATACCGAATAAATTATTCAATATCTAATATGAATAATTTATTCATATTTCACCTAAACCTATTTATTCAATATCAAATATTGACATAAACAAGTTGAAAACTCGCGAAACTTTTACGAAAATCATTTTTCCGTAAAATTGTCTAAAACATATTTTTGACCGAACCGACTACCCAACACTTATGGAAACTGCCCAGGTCAGTTCCAATAGTGTTGGGGTAGTTCATGGGCTGCCCGAACAGTGACGAACTCACTGTTTGGACAGCCGTCACCCGGTTGGTTCAAAATCCACCCGGTAACGCCGTTTTCACTTTTTTCATGTCGGAAACACTTTTCGGCAATTGTTCCAACTCCCAAAACACATCCATAACATTTATAAAAAATTAAATTCAAAAAATAAATTACTGAAAATTCAAGATCTGATCCGGAAAAATAAAATGCTAATTTTTTATGCTTTAAACCAATTTTATCAAGATTAATCAAATTAATCTAACACCAAATGAGTCCTACCACATATGAACAACCCAAGAACAATTCTAGGTGCCATAAGAGTGGTCACAACACTCTAGAATGTAAACTCTTTTGTCCAACAATAATTTGAACAAATTGGAACAAAATTACACTAATTAGCTCCAATACCAACTTCACACATGCCTATTCTTCCTTCTCCATCAAACACAAACAAAAGCCCCAAATTTCCACAAACAAAGAAACCCTAGAATATTTCTAAGTGTTCAAGAAAACATGAAACCAATTTACAAGCTTGGGTTGTAGAGAATTACCTTTTAATCTCATAAATTCCAAGCCTTTTCTTGAGTTTTCCTTTGTCTTTCTTCTTGGTTTCATCAAACCAAAATTAGGGCTTATTTGAGAAGGAGAGTCGGCCAAAAGGAAATGAAGAAGATGATGAAAATAATTTTTCTTTTTCTTTTTCTTTTATAGTGGCCGAAAAAATCAAGTCAAAATGGGGTAATTTTGTCCTTTTGATTTAATCAAATTAATTGAAATTAACTTTATATTTAACCAATCAAAATTGGACAAATATAAAGTATAATTAATCCATGCCATGTGTACTAATTAAAATTCACCATTTATCATAACAATCATGACACATGGATAAGGTTTGAAAAGTCAATTATTTAATTATTTAACTATTAAATAATTAATTTACACAAATATATGTATTTTATTTACATTAAATAATAAATACATATATTCATGACATGTGTAAAAATCTCATTTGACTAATAATTAATGTGTATCTAATCGAATTATGTATCAAATACAAACACACAATAATTATTAGTGGACAAAATCTCATAATAGCATATGTTGTCGTTTAACGATTAAACGATCCGAATTAACTCATTTAATCCGGTGAAGTATTTTGAATAATTCATATTATTCATATCGAGTTGCCCAAGTGCTCAACAAGTACACTTCATATTGTGGGAATCTCTAAGTTTAGGTATATCTGTCACGAAATCTAATTTTGTGTCCATAATTCACCCACTCATGTATTATGACGACCACAGATAATCTCGCTAAACTATGCAAGTCGAGGTCACTGTATACGTATAATCCTTCTTTCACAGGCCATCCGTATTATACCTGTGATATAGATCAGAACGTCAAATACGTTCGGTATAATACAGTCGACTTTCAATTTACGATCTCTAAATGACACTCTGAACTAATTTCTGAAGTTATACTATGGCAATAGATTTACTAGATTGTAAACACGTGTTTGATGCCTATGCCCTGTAAACAGGACTAAGGGATCATATTTTGATACGCACAGGATATCATGAGCTTCAGTCCACACCTAACGAATAGGCAGAGGTCTGATCATGACTAGATCGTTGACGTGACTGCCATCAAAGTGTGGAGGATAGCTCATATATCCACGGTGGTATCTCAAGACGAAGGACCACTATGCTCGCTCAACTCGAGAAAGGTTCCTATTGACGTTGGTGTACTATCTATTAGGAAACCTTCGGTGAGTCGTTCAGTGTCTTATCAAATAAACACCTACATATCTATACGAGTCTCCCGAGACTCATGGTTCACTAGGATAAACCATCGGACCAAGTAATGATATATGACATGTACTGGTCTCAGCGGATTTTACTAACCGACCCATGTTAGCAAATCTTGACCAGAAACTTTATTTAAGGATATACAACTAATAGTGCGCTTCCCAATATCAATTACAAACTACGTTGTAACTGCGCACTATATTGTAAATCCTAGGGTCTTTGTCTAATATACACGTATCACTGAACCAGATTCAGTTTCGATCTAATCGTAATCAGATATCTAATCGCAATTAGATCGAAAAGCGTATAAAAGACAATGGTGCAACCACTAAAAATTAGTAATATTATGGAAAATACAATTGCTCATATTTATGAATCGGACATAAATAAGATCCGGATTGGCACTCCGAGCACCAACCCTAACACTCTGATACCATTTTTGTTGAGGTTTTAGACGCGGGGGGCGGCGGAAGCGCTGTACGGGCGAAATCATAATTTTAAAACTTTTTAAATTACCGAATAAATTATTCAATATCCAATATGAATAATTTATTCATATTTCACCTAAACATATTTATTCGATATTAAATAACGACATAAATAGTTAAGAAACATCGTGAAACTTTTACGAAAATATTTTTCCGCAAAATGGCATGAAACGTGTTTTTGACCGAACCGACCACCCAATACACATGAGGGCTGCCCAAGTCAGCTCCATTAGTATTAGGGTAGTTCATGGGCTGCCCGAACTGTGATAAATTCACTGTTTGGGCATCCATCACCCAGTTGGCTTAAAAGTCATCTGGTAACGCCATTTTTCCCTGTTTTCACTTATTTCAACTCCGAAAAAATTTCCGGCAATTATTCCAACACCTAAAACACATCCAATACATTCAAATGACATCATTTTCATCACAAAAAACCCAATTTTTCCAGATCTAATTTTCTAACAAAAATTATCAATTTTTCATGCTTTAATCCAACTTTTTCAACATTAATCTAATTAATCACAACATCAATTCAAGTCACCACAAATGAACCACCCAAGAACAATTCTAGGCATTACAAGAGTGGTCATAACACTCTAGAATGGCAACTTATCATCAAATGACTAAATGAATAAATATTACAATAATCATCTAATATTACTTCACACATGCTCAAAACCTTCCAATCCATCCTACAAATCCAAAAACCCCAAATTTTTTGAAAAGAAAAAACATTAGGATCTTACTAGATCATCACAAATAAGAAACATAATTTATAAGCTTATGGATATAAAGAATTACCTTTAATTCTCTTGATTCCTTAGCTTTTTTCTTGATTTTCTTTCCTTGAATCATCAAGAAATATTTGAGAGTATTTGGAGGTGGATAGAACCGGCCATGGCTTCCCTTAGAAGCCAAAATAAAATTTTTTTCTTTAATAAAGCAAATTGCCGACTTTGATAAGGGCATTTAGGTCAATTTACAATTTAATTTCATTAAATTAAAATCAAACTTTATGTTAGCAAATCAATTTTGCACACCTAAAGTTTAATTAAAACATGTCATATGTCACCAAATAATTAGACATTTATCATATAATTATGAAAAATGGATATTATTTAATTATTCAAATATTTAACATTTAAATATCTAAATAAATAATTAATATAATTACTATTATATATATATTTTTTTTTTTTTACCTTAAATAACAAATACATATATTAATGGCATGTGTCAAAATCTCATTTGACAATTAATTAATGTGTATCTAATCAAATTATGTATCAAATACAAATACACAATAATTACGATTGACCAAAAATGCCCTAAAGCATGTGTTTTTCGTTTAACCGATTAAACGATTCGAATTAACTCATTTAATCCAGTGACATATTATGAATAATCTGTATTATTCATAACGCGTTGCCCAAGTGCTCAACGAGTATACTTCATATTGTGTGACTCTCTAAGTTTAGGTTTATCCATCATGAAATCCAATTTCGTGTCCATAATTCACCCACTCATGAATTATGACGACCACATATAATCTCGCGAAAACTATGCAAGTCGAGGTCATTGCATACGTATAATCTCTCTGTCATAGGCTATCCATATTATATCTGAGATAGAGATAAGATCGTCAAATCCTTTCGATATAATATAGTTGACTTTCAAATTTACGAACTCTAAATAACACTCGAAACTTTTCCGAAGTTATACCACGGCCATGGATTTACTAGATCGCAAATACATGTATGATGTATGTGCCCTGTACACAGGACTGACGAATTCTATTTTGATACGCACATGATATCAGGAGCATCAGTCCACACCCAACGAACAAGCAGAAGTCTTATCTAAATAGATATGTGACGTGACTGCCATCAAAGTATGGAGGATAACTTATATCCACAGTGGTATATCAAGTCGAATGACCACTATGCTCGCTCAACTCGGGAAGATTCCTATTGATGTTGGTGTACCATCTATTATGAAATCTTCAGTGAGTCGTTCAGTGTTTATCAAATAAACCTCTACATGTCTATACGAGTCTCTCGAGACTCATGGTTCATTGGGATAAACCATCGGACCAAGTCACTATATACGACATGTACTGGTCTCAGCGGATTTTACCAACCGACCCGTGTTAGTAAATCTTGACCAGGAACTTTATTTAAGGATATACAACTTATAGTGACGCTTCTCAATATCAATTACAAACTACGTTGTAACTGCACACTACATTATAAATTATAGGGTCTTTGTCTAATATACACGTATCACTAAATCAGATTTAGTTTCAATCTAATCATAATTAGATATCTAATCGCAATTAGATCGAATATGTATGTAAAATACAAGAGGTGCTACCTGTAAATAAGTAATATTATGGAAAAAGAAATTGTTCGTATTTATGAATCGGACATAAATACGATCCGGATTGGCACTGCTAGCACCAACCCTAATAAAAATATTATCTCAAGGGAAGGAAATGAATGATTTATTACCTTGCAAAGTCAACAAAATCAAAATCCCAAATTTGCTTTATCAGACATGTTGAAGAAGGAAGAGTCATAAGATTTGATTGCTTTCATCCTATGCCCCAATGAAGCTCAGTACTCCTCTAAGATGCAAGACACACGAAACTTATGGGTGAAGTGGGGCAAACTTTTGGTTAGAAATGCTAAGCGAGCTTAAGAATGGAGTGAGGAGCAAAGAAGTGCTGGATAATAAATACGTTTTTGATGAGAGAGTGAGAGACATGCGTTTCTCTCTTTCTTTTATTTTGGTTTTTCCTTTTTATATTTTGATGAGAAGGTTGTAGAAACTTCAAGAGAGAACCCAATTCCTTCACTTTTTGGTTGGCTCATGGGTTCCTTTTTGTCTAATAATTATTGGCCCATTAACAAGCTTCAATGGGTTGCTAATCAAGCTCATTATATTATACTTCTTAAGCCCATTAAGCCAATAAGCATAATAATCATTTCTTGCATTTTAATTAATTAATTTTCCGCAAGTTCAGGAAATTTTGATTTCAAGCCGCCAAAATTTTAATTTAACTAAATCACGAAATTTCCAATCATTACAATTCTCTCCTCTTAAAATGATTCGTCCTCGAATCATATTGGACCTGGAACACGGCTCATGCCCGAGTTAAAACAGCAACCAAAGAATTAATCTTTTAATGACTCTTCAGGTTCTCAGGTGGTTGTTTATATTTCACAACATTACTAGTTTACCGAAATCTGAAAGATCTGTAAAAATAATATTCTTTGTTCCTTATCTGGAGGTTATTTCGATCAGTTCCATATACAATAAATCTAACTATGAAATCTTATCTAGCTAGAGAAAAAGTAGTTCATATAACGCACTCTTCCTTGGTTAGGAGCCTTTGTAATATCATATATCCAAGTCTTTACTTGTCATAACTTATTGATATTCTTACTAGTTTAATTTTGTTTCCACTTTGTTGTCTCGATAATATATCAAACCTCCACAACTTCTATTTCTTTGACTTTCGAGCATTCCACGAGGATTCCTTACACTTCGTCGTAATATAGCCCCTTCAAAAGTGTTTCTGGTAAATAATGTTGTGTATATAAATATTCTATTAATGGCTAGGGTGTCTCTACTACCTCCCGAATTTATTGTACATGCAACCTCGTTCGAAGACTATTACCATAAGCGGTCTATGCGGCATGGCCATCTTGTCCCAGTACTGCCCGACGTACTAGGTCACTGCAGATATAATTTTATATGAGAAGAAGATATGAAGTCGAGATCAATTTACCTATTCTTCCTTTATTAGGGTCATATTCTTTAGAAGTCAGAGAGATCTTACTTGTTTCATCTATTCTTAGGGTTAACATGGACTAGTCCAGATCGTTCCATCCATCCACATTGGAGATTGGAAAAATTTTTTATGGCCATCAAGACCAAAGATCAGAAAGAATTCTTATCGAAACTTGAAATCTTGACCGTCACTGTGTTAGAGCTAATAATCAGAGTCTGCATCATGAAACAAAACAAATAATAAAAAATTCATGAAAAAATTATAGAAATAATTTAAAATAAAATAACAAATAATAATAGACCTAAAAATTAAAAAAAATGGCTAGTTTTATCGACGACTGCTATTTATATCTCGTATTTTAGTAAGAGATTATATTTTATTGTTATAATAGGTTTTGTATTTTAATTTTATAAGTTATTAATAAAAATTAATTGTAGAGATTCGATGTCACGTATGGTTTTTTATTTTTTTAATTTTTATAGAAGATTATAATATATCTTTTTTTTAATTATAACATGTAATAAAAAATTAATTATAGAGATTATGTACTATATATGTTTATTTTTTTTAATGGGACTTATTTATAATTTAAATAATAAGCAATTACATATTAACTAATTAAATTAATACGTTTATTATTTTAATAGAAGATTAATTTTTATATTTTAATGAGTTTCTTATTTAATTTAATAATTAATAATAAAAAAATTATAGAGATATTTTAATTTTATAATTTAATAATAACTATGAGATTTTCTTTTTATATTTTAATAGGTTTCTATTTTAATTTTATAATTTTAACTAAAAAATTAATTTTAGAGATACTTTTCATATTATATTTAATAAAAACTTAATTGTAGAGATTATGTGTCACGTAGTAAATTAATCGGCTTCTGGTGTTTTTTATAATAGGTTTCGTATTTATTATTAATTAATTAATTAATAAATTAATGTTTCATATTTTAATTAGAGATTATATTTTATATTATACCAGGTTTCTTATTTTACTTATACAATTTAACAATAAAAAATTATGAAGATATTTTAATATATAATTTAATAATAAATTGATATTCCATTTCATATTCTTATTTTAATAATTTATTATTTTAAAATAAAAATTAATTTTAGATATATTTTAATTATAATTTAATAATAAAAAAATTATTATAATGATTGGGTGACACGTATTGAATTAATATGTTTCTAATTTTAATAGGAGATTATTTTTTCATTTTATTATAGATTTCTAATTTAAATTTTTAATAATAAAACTAATTTTAGATATTTTAATTTTATATTTTATTATAATATGTTACTTATTTAATGGAATGTAATAGTGAGCTGTAATATAGCGTGATAGGAAAAATTAAAATATTTAACTTTTATATATATATATATATATATATATATTAAATAGATAGACCCCATATACTTTTTGATTTTTTTTAATACACAAGTTTTTCTCATTATCCATATTCGCTTAACATCAACTTATTAAACCTTTATCCAAAAAAAAAAAAAAAAACTTATTAAAAATAAAATAAAAATAGAAGTATAAAAATTATCTTACAAAACGAAAGCAAAGAAACAGCTCGTCGTCTCCACGCACACAAATCTCATATCACAAAATGGCGAACGCGGAGGTGGACGCGCTCGACTTCGAGGATGACGACTGATGGACGAGGATGGAACCGCCGACGTCGACGCCTCCTCTTCCCCGCGGGCCCACAGCCCAAGCTTAAGTCCGCCATCACTGGCGCGCGGCTCTCTAAGAAGACCAAGGTCGCGGTTTTCGTGAAGAAGCCGACTCCGAGCGACATAGCCGCCTTGCTGATCGTAATTTTGAGTCTCTCGGCACCGATAGTGGACCTGGTCCACAACGATGTAAGTTCCGAAACCCTTAGGGTTTTGTTTTATTGATTTTTTTTGTTTGTACATTGATTGATTGGTGAGATACTTGTGTTCTATATCGTTTTACGATTTATAGGAGCTATGTTCCTCATTATTGCTTATACATTGTGCAGCTATTGAAGGGTGGATTATTTGGTTTGCTGGAGTGCATGAAGAGGCACAAGAAGATGATTTACAAAATGCATTGGTGAGTTTGAGATCGGAGATTAGAAACCTGCATTTAAATCTTGATCGTCGTACTGGTTTCGTGAAGGTATTTATTCTCTTGTTTTAAATGCAATATTAGACATTCATGTTCTTGTGGCTGATTGGGTTCCTTTACTAGTCATCCATGTTTTGTTTTATATTATTGAATTGTGCCGGTGGAAATTCTGTTTATTAGATTGTATTGCAAATTGATCGTCGTACTGCCTCTTAACAGCCTGAGCGACCCACCCCTCGTTTCCTTCTGCTTCTTGGCACTAGTTTTCCCTACTGCCGAAAATCATGTGTTTTGAGGAAACCACCTTGAGAATGTGGCCTGGATTTGTTGTAACGTTGAATGACTGTACAGTGAGAGAAAGTCCTGCGTGGTTTCTTTCCTTCGGTTCCAAAAGGGCCGGGACTGAGGCAGCTCCGTTCAATGGTATTTCTGTAAATCCTATGAATATTATCAATTCCGACGATGAATTCCTGAAAATTCTGACTGCTGAACTCCCTGACGACGGGTGATTTCCGCCTTCTGCCATCGTCTTACTAGCGAGTTGCTTTTTGTTGGAAGTCCCCACAGACGGCGCCAACTGTTGACGGCTGATTTCGGTCTCAGGGCAATATGGAATATTACTCCGAGACAATCCTCCCTCAATAGTGAATTTGTTCGGTAATGGGAACCAAAAGCAAATTTAGCAAAAGACAGATAAATACGCCAATCGACAAAGAGATTTAACGTGGTTCGGCGGATCAGATCCAACCTACATCCACGGGCACAGAACGAGTGATACTTTTATTACTGAGATATGCTTCTCTGATATCTATGTTTTGTGTTTACAAGTCTGATGGTAATGATTCTGATACTGATTCTGATATTGATTCTCCTCCCTCTTACGCACACTCTACTCTTCTATTTATAATAATGTAGAAATCAGATTCCTTCTCCTACAAGAATTTCCTAGTTGAAACAATTTTCATTTCCCATAAGGATTCCTAGCCAAAAACTACCTTCACTTCCTTTATCCTACTAGGACACTGACTTACTAGTTTACCCATGAAAGTAGGATAACTTATTATCTTGTCCGTAAAAATAGGATGCCTTATCTTCTGGAGCACGTCTCGCCATATGCTCGGTCTTCATGAGGTCGGTCATGATGGTCTTTTGAACTGAGAATGCTGTTACCGATCTGATAATGCTCGGTCATCCGAACCAAAGTGGTCGGTCACCTATCATCAAGTGTTCGGTCTCTACCTGTTGGCTTTATAACACTCATGTGGTCAGGTCGGCATTAATGATTTCGACCGAAAAGGGAATTACCCTTTTTACCCCTGCCGTACTCATTATGAATCATAGGGCCAAAAAACACCATCAACAGTATATATGATCTGATGGGTGTTTCCTTCTGTCTATCATGCGTGTTTGCCATAATCCCAGTTTATCCTATTGCATTTGTGTCAGCTTAAGGATCAGCAAACAATATTTAAATTTGACTGAAGAAAAGCTGGATTCAATTTTTGTTCTCTGTTTAAGCAGTGGGGTACTGGTTTAGTTGAGTTGTATAATTGCTTTATTCCAACCATTCAAGGCATTCACTGTTGATTAGATTTTATCCCCTATATAGCTACTATATTGGTCAATTTTATTGTTGACGCTTTTGATTAACTATATTATTCAGGTCAATTTTATTGCTCAGTTATTTTATTTTATTTTTTTAATTTAGGGCTGTCTTAGAGTACCTGAGGCTTTTCATATTTTTCTGTCTCTTACAAAAAAAATAATAATAATAATAATCATCAGTTAATAGGATTGAGAGAGAAAATTGAGGTGACAACAATGATTAGAGATTGAGATATCTGGTATAATTATGAATAGGTGAGAAACAAGGGGAAATTTTAAGGAGATACCTAATTTTGATGATTTCAGAAGGTGTCTCCAAGAATTCAACATGTTACATACTCGTGTGATATGGTTACTTATAATTAAAAGTAATTTTACATTGTAGTTCTTCAAAGTTTCCAAGCATTAGCGAGTATGGCTTATCTTTCACTAGCTAAAATCCTAAAGCATTGTAGTTTGCCGAAAAAAATTTTTTGTCAATATCAAACTAGGCTGCTTGGAACACCTAGGATAGTTGCATGTTGCTTTGAGTTTCCTATTCTGGTTGATAGATGGCTGATGGAGCTGGAAGGTCCATACCTGAAATTTCATTGTACTCTTTGTTGTGTTTCTCCTCCAAGGGGCAAAGACAATGTGTTCTCTCCAGCTATCCAGCCATGCAATATCTGATTGTGATAGGCTTCCTTTTTGTTGCTGCTAGGTTTTGTTACTTAGGGTTTTGTGAGAATATGATTTCCTGTAGAAGCAAATGCCTTAATTTGGAATTCAATATTATTTATTATTTGTTGAAAACATGTTGGTCTTTAAGATAGTCTTAATATAAAAAAAGAAAATTGACTCAATTTTCATTATGTTTGGAAGAATGATTCTCTTGATATTTTATTAATAGGAGGTCAGTTCATAGTTGCGGGTACATAGAATTGACAGTTTAGTAACTACTACTCTACAAGAGGTGTATTCGTGAGATGTGGGCATGAATTATCTGCTTGTTACTTGCATAAACTGATTTGGCTGGACTGCTCAATATTTGCTTATTTTAGTGGCTTGAAATTGAGTAAAGATAAAGGAATGCAGAACATCTTTGGTATCTTTTATTCTTAGGGTAGTCTTGTGAGAAAATTATTGTTGGATTGAGGAATATTGAGTTGATTGTAACTAGTGACTGATTGATATAGGTTTTAGATATTCAAGTTCCTAATTCCGTGGCTGCATCAAAAGCAGTGTCTATTTTTGCAAATTTCTTTTAAAGTAGATATTTATTAAGGTATGTCGTGGAGATTATTAACATATCATGAGCTACATCTCTGTTTTGAAAGGTTTGCGGTTAATTTTTCTTACAAGTAATCTAATATGAAATATTGTTTTACCAGGGTTATGCGCTCATTGAATATGAGCATTTTGAGGAAGCACAGAATGCCATAACCGCAATGAATGGAACTGAACTTCTTACACAGACCCTCACTGTTGATTGGGCCTTCAGCAATGGGCCAAGCACTGGACCCTTCAAAAGAAAGAACATGAGGTTTGTCTCTTTTAGCTATTTGCTGTAAATCTATTAGATATGAGTTTATCATACATAAAGAATACGTGTCCTTTGAACTTCATTGAGAGGAGCTCCTCATGTTATCATGCGTCTAGTTGCGTGAGGGACATGAACACCGGTATTCCCTATTGCATAAACAAAGCTGGTCTGTTTATTGATTTAAATGAGAAAATATGTTCTTTTAAATCACAGTGCATTTGATTGTATTGGAGTTCTTGATTGTATTGGAGTTCCATGTCGGGTCTTCCCTTCCCGTTACTATTAGCACTAGTATAATAACATATTTCTCAAGTTTTTGGATTTCTGAGAATATTATATTGTTTTTACCTTGAAATAAAAATTCAGGCCAGGACGAACACGTCGCTCAAGGAGTCCCAGGAGAAGATACTGAAGTGAAGCAAGGACAAATGGATACGTCAAATAAGGGTTTTTCAGTATTCATATTTTTCATGAAGGACTCGTGTTTGCTGAGAGTTACACACACCCTTTTCTATATTCCCTTGACTTGAAATTTCAGTGATAGTTCATTTGACAACCTGTGATGTTTTTCATTTTCAAAGTAAATGATATGGAGGCTGTACTAGGTTTGTTATTGGATATATATATTTTTTTTCATTTGAAGTTCCCTGGGAGTGATTATTTGAAGTGAAAACTGTGTAAATGTTTTTTTTTTTTTTTTTTCAACTTTGTAAAAGTTTGCAGTTGAAGATCATCAAAGTGGTGACGAGTTATTTAATTTGGTTGGATAACTGTGCTGTGTATTGCAAAGCTATACTTGCCTTATTTATAATATAATAATATATTAATTAGATTAATTCTTTATCCCTAATTATTCATTTTTAATCATAATCCCTCTCAAATTGGAATTATGAAATTATTAGAAATTATTCATATAGCATAACTAGACCCGGTCACGGTTCCGGAACCGGTACCGAACCGAACCCCCAAACGGTTTGGTTACGGTTTCATAAAATTTGGAACCATAACCGTAAGGTTCGGTTTCAGTTTCGAACCGGAACCGAACCCATTTTTAAAATTTTTCCCTTAAAAAATAGAGAACCGAACCGAAATCGAATCGAATTTTTCGATTTCGGTTCGGTTCGGTTCTGCGGTTCCAGCAATCTGGAACCGTAGAACCGAATGATTCAATTCAGTTCTGGAACCGAAACAAACCTTGGCCACTTCTAAGCATAATTATCATGATATTTGTTGAAAAAAAATTACAGCAACTGTTGGATTAGATATTAACATGTGTTTACTTTTAGAAACAAGGCATTTTTAAAATCATAAATTACTTTATTAAAATAGAACACTGTATTCATCCAAAAATTTCTTCACTTTTCAAATACCTATTTGATTACCTATTTAGCAAATTCAAGATTACCTATTTAGCAAATTCAAGAGTGGAAAAATAAACTATTTTCCAAAAGATTATTCAATTAAAATTAATGTTATATTATTTTAATCAAATTGAATGGTCTCACTTTAGTTATATGATTTGTATATATAAACTAGTATAGGGCCCACGCTTTGTGTTAAATACTTCGGATCTTGTCGGTTTTATAATTTAAACGAGACAATTAATTTACTTACATGTAATATTTATACCTCGTTCGATTATCTCTCAGTTCTCTTCATTATGTAAGAGCTAATAGTCAGATTCTGCATAACGATAAATAATAATAAATTCATGAAATAAAAATCTTATAAAATAATTTAAAATAAATTAACAAATAACAATACACCCGAAATACAAAAAATTGGGTAGGTTTTGTAGGCGGCTACTATTTACGTTTCTTATTTTAATAAGATATTATATTTTTATATATGTTTTTTATTTTAATAATTATTTTTATTTTATTTTATAATTTAATAATAAAATATTAATTGTAGATATTTGGTGCCATGTATAATTTTTATTTTAATAGAAGAATATACTATATATTTTTATTATAATAGGTAATAAAAATAAATTAGTTGTAGAGAGATTTTATGTCATGTGACGTGATAAGAAGCTTAAAATGTTTTATATATATATATATATATATATTATTTGCTGGATTATTTGTGATATTATTCAAAAATTAATCAGATAGTATAATATATTTTATTATTATAATATGGTTCTTATTTAACAGATTTATTAATTTTATTTTATAATTTAATTGTAATAAGATAATATAATAAGTTTTCTTATTATAATACAGTTATTATAAAATTATAGTATGTATTTTTATTGTAATAAATTTTTTATTTAATACAAAATTAATTGTAAAGATTTTTTAATTTTATAATTTAATAATAAAAAATTAATGGTAGAGGTTAATTATAGAGGTTAATGTCACGTATGTCTTTTATTTAATGAGAGATTATAATATATTTTCTTATTATAATATGTTTCATTATTTAAAAATTTAAAATTTAATAATAGTAAATTAAAATATTAATTAATTAATTAATTAATTAATAGGTTTGTACTTTAATAAGAGATATTTTAAATTTATTATTTAATAATAAAAAATTATTTGTAGAGATTGCGTGCCACATTTAAATTAATAGGTTTTTTTTTTATTTTAATAAGAAATTATGTTTTTATTTTATAATAAGTTTCTACTTTTTATTAATTAATTAATTAATTAATAAGTTTCTTATATTAATTATATAATTTAATAATAATAAATTATAAAGATATTTTAATTATTGCAGAGATTATACAAAATAATTTTAGAGATATTTTAATTTTATAATTTAATAAGAAAAATTAATTGTAGAGATTATGTTAATTATAGATAATTTAATATTTTTTTTATTTTAATAGGATACTATAATATCTTTTCTATTGTTATAATAGAATTTATATGAAATTAATATGTATTTTTATTGTAATTGTATTTTTTATTTATAGATTTATAATTTTATTTTATAACTTTAATATGAAGTCGCCACGTGGCGTGACGAGGAAGTTTAAAATTATTTAACTTTTTATATCTAGATAATATAAATAGATAGATTATGTTTTTATATTGAAATAAGTTTCTTATGTTAATAATTTTTATTATTTTAATTTTATAATTTATAATAAACAAATAATTAGATATATTTTAATTTTATAATTTAATAATAAAAAATTAATCGTAGAGATTATGTTAATTGTAGATAATTTAGTAATGTTTTTATTTTAATTTGATATTTAATATGTTTTCTTGTTATAAATAAAATCTTATAAAATTCTAATATATATTTTTATTAATAATTTTTAATTTAATTTTATAATTTTAATATTAAGCCTCCACGTGGCACATTGATAGACTTAAAAATGATTAACATATATATATATATATATATATATATATATATATATATATAAGCAGTACGTCAGGGGTAAAAAGGTAATCCCTTCTTGGTCAGGATCATTAATACCGACCCGACCACATGAGTGAGGGGCCGACCACTTAAGATCGGATGACCGGGCATTATCAGATCGATAGCAGCATTCTCAGTTCAAAAAGACCATCGTGACCGACCTCATGAAGACCGAGAAAATGGCGAGATATGCTTCAGAAGATAAGACATCATATTTTTACGGATAAGAAGATAAGTTATCCTACTTTCATGGGGAAAAATTGATAAGTCAGTGTCCTAATAAGATAAAGGAAGTGAATGTGGTTTCAACTAGGAATCCTTATGGAAAAGGAAATCTGTTTCTTTGCTATTATAATAGGAGGGGAAAGCGTACTTGTAAGGCAGAGTTGAGAGTTGAGAGTGGAGAGTTGAGAGTTTAGAGTTCAGAAGAGAACAAAAAGAGAATAGACTGTAAAACACAAAACAGATCAGAGAAACATATTTCGGTAATAAAACATCGTCCGTTCTGTGGCCGTGGATGTAGGTTGGATCTGATCCGCCGAACCACGTTAAATCTCTTTGTTGATTGGTGAATTTACTTATCTTTTGCAATTTTGATTTTGGTTTCCCATAAACAAAACAAATTCACAGTTGTAGGAGGATTGTCTCGGGAGTAAAAACCCTTATTGCCCCTGAGACAAAATCAGCCGTCAACATATATATTAGATATTGCCCGTGTCTACGACATATTGTTACATAATTTATCGCATTATCTACCATTATCATTTTTAAAGAGATTTTACAATGAAAGGATTATGTTCTTTAATTTATTTGGTACTCTACCATTGTCATTTTCAGAGAGATTCCATCATGAAAGGATTTTGTTATTTAATTTGTTTGGTAACCTATAATTTTCATTTTCATATAGATTCTATAATGAAATGATTATGTATCTGCCATTAGATTATAGCCAATTAAGGTACATAAGCATAAGGATTCAGATACATTATATCTCTTAATAATAACCATTCGTTATATTCTCTTTTACCAACTAATTGACACACTATTATGCTTGATAATATATATGTTTCAAATGAAAAATGCCATCGGTTTCGTGGGTTGGTTACACTTTCTTAAAGTATAGAACTAGAATCAAAATTAAATTTTTTTTTTTTTCGGTTTCTTATTTTCGATACTTAAATCTATCTTAAAATAACCAATTCCGATTCCGGAATCGAATATTCAGATAAGTTTCAAATAATTCCATATATAACTGAAACCATTTATCACAACTAAAATTTAAGCTAATTTTCCAACTAGTAATCTCCTGCCATTTTTTTATGCAATATTACATTCACAGACAAAAAGTACATGTTCTTATACATCGGCTTCGAATGATTGATTATTTTACTTTTCATTATGAAATAAAGAAAAGGGTTTTTTCCACTGTACACAGAAGACTCGAATAACAATGTGCATGCAAGATGTTATCTCCTAGGAGTGATAATTTAGGTCATGATTTATTTATTCGTTCGATTCACTTTAAAACGAATTCTTTTAATAAATGGGTCAATTCGATTCGATTCGTTGTTGTCCAAATAGTGTCATTAAACATTAAAACAACATGTTTCAAACAAATTA
>SKCR01044622.1:0-76672 GCA_019454045.1 Zanthoxylum bungeanum
TATTGTGCACTATAGTTGGTAAAAACTTGAAATCGTGGGAAGAATGTTTGCCATTTATAGAATTTGAATATAATAGGTGGGTGCATTCATTCTACTACTTCTTATTCGCCTTTTGAGATTGTATATGGTTTTAATCCTCTGACTCCTTTGGATTTGTTGTCTTTGTCTATTAATGGGCAAATGAGTTTGGATGGAAGAATGAACATTATGCTTCTCATGCTAACAAATGGAGAAAGCGTATTGTATTTGAACCAGAAGATTGGGTATGACTACATTTGTGCAAGAAGAGGTTCCCAGCATAGTGGAGATCTAAGCTGCAACCGAGAGGAGATGGTCCATTTCAAGTCCTAGAGCGGATCAACAACAATGCTTACAAGTTGGATCTCCCTGGTGAGTATGGTGTGTCTGTAATATTTAATGTTTTTGATTTGTCTTACTTTGATGCAGGTGCAGATTCAAGGTCGAATCCTTTTCAAGAAGGAGGGAATGTTACATGATCCAGGCCACACATGGAGAATGAAAGGACATGGTCAAAAACATAATGGAGCCATTGCAAGTACCAGAAGGGCCAATCACAAGACAAAATGCCAAAAGAATCAGATAATCAATGGTGTGATTAGTTCAGAGTTTTATGGCTGATTGCAACAAACAGATCAAAGCCACACTAGAGACGCATGTGGGCTTCAATGGAGAGGGCCCTAAGCTACTTAACTTGGCCTAAATCAGTTATGAATGAAGCTTCACAATCCTTTGAAGACTTGAAGATTTTGGCCTTTTTGTAATTTCGCCCTTTAAGGGCATTTTTTTTATCTTCCTGTGACAAGAACTCACTTGGGTTGGAAACCAAGCAAACCCCAAGCATCTTTCTCAAAACCCCAAGAACTTTGAATACTGATTTTGTAGGAACAAAACCCAACCAAGATCAGCCCCTAACCACCATGAAACTCACGTCCATGATAACCACAAGCATGGAATCAGATTGTATTTTGCTAGCAATGGAGACGCCACTAAGTTGCCAAGCTTAGATAAGTCAATTTGAACTTGAAAAGGGGAATCCCTCCCTCAACAAGGTTTTGGCCATAGCCATGGAAAGCTCAAGCTTTTCTCTCTTTCAAAATTCTGTATATCACGTTTGTTATCCAAAAATACAAAGAAGAGTCATATAATAAGGGTTACAAAAGGGTAACAAGGCTAAAATGACCCTAGAGCTAAAATTACCAAAAGCCCTAAGTCAAGCACCTCAACCACGACCATTAAGATCCTTTTGCACCTAAATAAACTTAAAACAAAGATTAGAAGCTAATCTCACTTAAGCTAATTAAGGTGCTTACATGCTATAGTAAATTGACGTGCTTCCGGCTAAGTACAAATCTAAGCATAATTAAGCCTAATGGCATAGTCAACCATGCTAATTACATCATAAATAAAGTCAAAATGTCGAGCACAAATGACAAAAATGCCCCCATTTGGCCGAATTCAACATAGTCCCAAAATGGGTGAAATCGGGTCAAAAGGGTGCTGGTGCTGAAGCTGCTCTGCTATGCTTCAGTCTGAGCTGATCTGGGTCAAATGAAATAGCTTGGGGACCTCTCTGGTTATGCCCATATGTGTCTCTGGTGTGCACTTGACTTGGTTGCTGCAACTGGTCACATAGCTATAAGCTAGTCCCGCAAAGGCCTCTCTGATCTTCTTTGCTCTTTGACGTGTGATTGGACCTGTTGGCAACTGCATGGGTTCCTCTAAGTTGTTAGCTGCATCCTGTAATGTCTCTGGTGTGGTTGGACTCATGTCATTCCCTCATTCTTGAAAAGGATTCGACCTCGAATCTGAACCTGCATCAAAATGAGTTAAGTCAGAAACATTAAAAGTAGTAGATACGTTGTACTTACCTTGCAAATCCAGCTTATATGCATTGTCATTGATCCTTTCCAAGACTTGAAAAGGTTCTCTCCTCTCGATTGTAGCTTGGATCTTTTCCTCTTGCATATAAAGCCACACCCAATTGCCGGGGTCAAACACAATGCGTTGGAAACCTATTATTCTCACCAACTCTGCCTTTCCCTTATCATTCATACTCCCAAGCTTAATAAGAATCAAAGATAATAAATCCATAGGAGTTAAAGAATTAGAATCATAATTAATCTCATAAGGCAAGTAAAAACTAGAAGGATGAATGCATCTATTATATGCAAACTCTAGCCCCGTTATTGCGTCTGTAATCTTCTTAGCTCTTTGGCGTGTGATTGGGCCTGTTGGCAATTGCAAAGGCTCTAATGTTCCTTGGGTGACTGCATTCATGTCAAATGTTGTCCCTTGGATCATGTCATTCTCCCTCTCTTGAAATGGATTCGTCCTCGAATCCGAACCCGGATCATAGATAGTTATGACAAAATCAATTGGACGATGATATTGAACTATAAAAGAATCATATTTGACCACTTGTACCTGCGATGAAAAAGCATAAACAATAGAGAAAATGTTATGGAAAAACTTCACTAACACATCTACTTTCTTTTCACCAGCTCTCACAGCTTCATCATCACTCATGGCCACTATCTCAACCATACTTGCAAAGACCTCCTCACACACCTGGTCAACTTCACTATGTTTTTCAACCTCAAAGCACACTACCTCACAAGTGTTTACTCCCTCAATGCTCACGGTTTCACAAGCATTTTCACTCACCATGTCACTTATAACACAATTCACAACATTCAAGGCCTCACAAGTGTTTTCATTCGCTATGCACTCAACATCACAAGTGCTTCTCACTTCATTACAAACAACTTTAATAGTTTTTGGTTGTTGAGTACTCTCTTCATTCACTGCATATTTAGTTACCTTCCAAGTCTTTTTCCATTTCTCATAAGATCTTCTATAATCACTCATAATATCTTGGATATCACTTTTGAAAGTATCCAAAACCTTGATCTTATCATCAATAGTTAAACTTGGACCTGCCATCTCAACACTAAACAAACAGATCAGAAATAATAAAAAGCAAAACAAATATGTAAATCCTCACAATCTCACGTGTTTACACTCGAATGATATCACTCCACTCGTGTTTGCACTCTATTGGCTTTTACCCGATATTGTGCTCACAATCATTGCCTTTTACCACTATTGAGTTCTTCCTCAATTCAATTACAAATCAACTCAATTCCCAGAATGGTCAACTAAGATGTAGTCCACAAGCTAGCAGAAACACAATGTATATATAGAGCAGGTGGAATAAAGCAAATAAGATAAGTAATCACGGAGACTCAATCGAAAGAAACTTATAGCTAGAGTGCTCAGAATAAAAAAGAATGACGAGTTAGCTAAATGCAATAAATAAGCAAGCAAGCAATCAACGTGTCACTGAAGCAATCTTGTGGTCACTCGCTATAGTGTTTGAGCTCACCTTTCGTTTCTTCTCACACACACTCACAAGTGTTTACACTCCAATGAAACACAATGAAGCACAAAGGATTTCAATTCGGCAATAACACAAATATAGTCTTTCAAGCTCAAACCAATACAAACCAAATCAAATCAATGTAACTCATGTAAAGCAATCCAATCAACTTGCAAATGGTCTAATCAAGCTAAGTACAATGCGACCAATTCTCTTTCTTCTTTTTTTTCACTTTTTTTTTCAAAACAAGTAGGTGACTCAGCTGCTTACGTAAGTAGCTTACAAGTAGGTCAAGTAAGCATGTCAATTCGGCAATGGTAAGTTACAAACCAACTAAAACACTTTTCCAACTAACTTGGTGATGCAGCAGCTTGCCTCTTCAAGCACCTCTCAAATGCAATGATGGCTACTCAAGTTTCCATGTCAAGCTCATGAGTGCTTCCATTTTCAATGTCATGCTAATGATTTCAACACAAATCCAATGTCAAGCTAATGATAGCTCACGCAAATCAGCAAGCACACTTGTTAATTCATGCTTCAACATAAGCACATCAAGCATCTTACTCACGGAAATATGTGTAACAAAGCAACCAGACTTGTCTCACAAAGTTAACAACACACAAGCTTAAGTAAACTTCAGGAGTAAGTCACGGCCTCATCAATCCATAAGCATTTCATTTTGTTTCAACACTCATTCACTCAAATGCCTCACCAAATCACTCAAACACACTTGTTTTCCACACACTTCACAAGATTGCAACAACTTCACAAGATTGCAAACAAGCTAGTTCAAGCAAATGCTAAGAGTAATGAAGTGCAATCTGATTTTCTCAAAGTAGATATGAACAATACCTATTGAAAACAAGCTAAGTGACATGTATATGGCAAGAACAAAGCAAGGGTGGTGATGGTACTTCCTTGGCCGAATCTGACCTGATGCTTTTCTTTTCTTTTTTTTTTTTGATTTTTGAAACTAATAACTTAATAACAATGTTAAACACGTCCTAGTAACATAAAATTAACAACACTAAACACTTGATTGAAGCAAAAAGAAACAAAAGCCCCAATTTTGACCTAAGTAGCCAAAGCTTAACTCAAAGAAATACTCAAAATTAGCACAAACTACTAAAGGACAGATTGTTATTCATGCAACAAGGATCACAAATCTGCAAGAAACAACGAAGAACACACAAGAACACCAATCGGCCGAAACTTGAGGACAAATTCCTTAATGGCTGAAATCAACAAAAACAACAACAAAAACAAAGATGAATACAAGATTAAACAACACAAAGGATAGGAAATCAGACCTCAGAACCTAAGCTCATGATACCAAATGACAAGAACTCACTTGGGTTGGAAACCAAGCAAACCCCAAGCATCTTTCTCAAACCCCAAGAACTTTGAATACTGATTTTGTAGGAACAAAACCCAACCAAGATCAGCCCCTAACCACCATGAAACTCACGTCCATGATAACCACAAGCATGGAATCAGATTGTATTTTGCTAGCAATGGAGACGCCACTAAGTTGCCAAGCTTAGATAAGTCAATTTGAACTTGAAAAGGGGAATCCCTCCCTCAACAAGGTTTTGGCCATAGCCATGGAAAGCTCAAGCTTTTCTCTCTTTCAAAATTCTGTATATCACGTTGTTATCCAAAAATACAAAGAAGAGTCATATAATAAGGGTTACAAAAGGGTAACAAGGCTAAAATGACCCTAGAGCTAAAATTACCAAAAGCCCTAAGTCAAGCACCTCAACCACGACCATTAAGATCCTTTTGCACCTAAATAAACTTAAAACAAAGATTAGAAGCTAATCTCACTTAAGCTAATTAAGGTGCTTACATGCTATAGTAAATTGACGTGCTTCCGGCTAAGTACAAATCTAAGCATAATTAAGCCTAATGGCATAGTCAACCATGCTAATTACATCATAAATAAAGTCAAAATGTCGAGCACAAATGACAAAAATGCCCCCATTTGGCCGAATTCAACATAGTCCCAAAATGGGTGAAATCGGGTCAAAAGGGTGCTGGTGCTGAAGCTGCTCTGCTATGCTTCAGTCTGAGCTGATCTGGGTCAAATGAAATAGCTTGGGGACCTCTCTGGTTATGCCCATATGTGTCTCTGGTGTGCACTTGACTTGGTTGCTGCAACTGGTCACATAGCTATAAGCTAGTCCCGCAAGGGCCTCTCTGATCTTCTTTGCTCTTTGACGTGTGATTGGACCTGTTGGCAACTGCATGGGTTCCTCTAAGTTGTTAGCTGCATCCTGTAATGTCTCTGGTGTGGTTGGACTCATGTCATTCCCTCATTCTTGAAAAGGATTCGACCTCGAATCTGAACCTGCATCAAAATGAGTTAAGTCAGAAACATTAAAAGTAGTAGATACGTTGTACTTACCTTGCAAATCCAGCTTATATGCATTGTCATTGATCCTTTCCAAGACTTGAAAAGGTTCATCTCCTCTCGATTGTAGCTTGGATCTTTTCCTCTTGCATATAAAGCCACACCCAATTGCCGGGGTCAAACACAATGCGTTGGAAACCTATTATTCTCACCAACTCTGCCTTTCCCTTATCATTCATACTCCCAAGCTTAATAAGAATCAAAGATAATAAATCCATAGGAGTTAAAGAATTAGAATCATAATTAATCTCATAAGGCAAGTAAAAACTAGAAGGATGAATGCATCTATTATATGCAAACTCTAGCCCCGTTATTGCGTCTGTAATCTTCTTAGCTCTTTGGCGTGTGATTGGGCCTGTTGGCAATTGCAAAGGCTCTAATGTTCCTTGGGTGACTGCATTCATGTCAAATGTTGTCCCTTGGATCATGTCATCCTGCCTTTAGGGTTTCTCTTTGTAACCTATTTAAACTTAATTTTCTTCTTCCTTAACATTATTCACGAATTTTGAAAGAAAAACACTCAAGTTTTAAGCTTTTGGCTATGTCCAAATTTCTTGTGAGGGAGGGATTCCCCTTTTCAAGTTTAAAATTATTTATCTAAGTTTAGCAATCTTAGTGGCATCTCTATTGCTAGCATAACATATTAATTTCATGTTTTGAGTTATCTTGGGAAATGTTTCATGGTGGTTTAGGGCTGATCTTGGATGAGTTTTTTTTCTTACAAAATCATTGATTAAGGTTTATGGGGCTTAAGAAAGAATACTTGGGGTTTGCTTGATTTTCGAATCCATGTGGGTTTCTTGTCATTTGGTATCAGAGCTCAAGGTTCCAAGGTCTGATTTTTCCTATCCTTATTCGTTGTTTGATTCTGTTATAACTATTGTTTCTTTGTTGTTCTTGTTTTAGTTATTGTTGGATCTTGTTTTTGTTTTCATTTTGTTGCTTTTGGGTTAATATTTTGTTCTGAAATTTTTCTATCAAATCTGGGTTTCTTTTCCTTTTTCATATCAGTTCGTCATTGTTATCAATTTCTTGATCTGGATTTTTTTTGTGTTCTTCATATCCGCTCTTTCTTAACATTCTGTTATTTAGCCTATGTTAATGAGATAAGCATGTTCTTAAGCGGCTGTGTGATTTATTTCTAAAACCCTAGTGAATCATTTGAAAAAAAAAAAAGAAAGAAAAAGAAAAAGATAAGAAATTAGGTCAGATTCATCCTGAGGATGAACATCAACACCAGACACTTAAAGAATTAGACTTTGAATTCCATTTCATATCAGACTTGAACATCAGCGAGTTAATACTTAACATTTTATTTTCGAACTTGAGTGAATAGTGATCACTTGAGCAAAAAAAATAAAAATTCTATTATTATTTTGGGTGTCCGTGGATGGTAATGTTAGGGATATGCCCTATACCCAACTTGTGGATGGGCTATATGTACATGTATTTGTAATATTTTCATTAATTAATAAAATGACAATCTTTATTATACGTGTCTTACATAACTTATATGAATCATCAACAATGTAATAAAGCCCTTGGAGTAATAAGACGATGGCTTCCACGTCTTATGAGAATCATTACTCTTAAATGTTCCTAGTCATAGTGTTATGAATAATCTGGGTGTTCACAAAGCGGAGAGACTAGCATGATGATATGATCCGCCCTTAAGTGGGGTAGCCGATCTCATAGGCTACTAGTGGAAATCCGTCTGCTTGGTGTATCACATGAATGCATGAGTTATTCGTGTCCATCGAACTAACCGCCGAAAGTTTTCATATGGAGTGTTTATCCCATGTGTCTGTGAGAACTTTCATGTATCGATTACATGACTAGTCCTTAGACTTGAGGTATTTACAATCGTATGTGTGGATCAAATAACTTTGACATTCTCCTTCCCCGGTTCAAAAGATCCGGTCATAAGGGTATGATTGGGTCATTTGTTGAAACACATGAAGTTTGTAAGGATACAACAAAGAATCGCCACTCTCTCGGATAATATTTTCTTATAATAGTAGTATTCCAATTCGCGGGTTGATATGTGTGATCAGTGCTTGAGACTGTGGCCACAACGGAAGAATCATGTGAGATTCTTGGGTTAGCACGATTCATGACACTATCAACATTATACCTTTGACCATATGGGTAGACACTTTTCGTACCCTAGGTCAATAGGTGGGGATACATTGAGGCGATGGACCGTATCATATGTAAATCACATACATAATGGGTATATATAGCTTTCCTTCTCATTTGGGGGCCATGGCATGTTGCTAGATGTCAACCTTGGTCATTGAAATCGAACGACCATCTGATCGGAGGATAATTTATGTTCGATTAAATTATCACGATTCATTTCATATCCAACTTGAGGGGAACCCAAAAGGTCACACGCAACAAAGTCGAAACCAATGGTTAATAGTGCACAGTACAAATATAACAGCATATATGATTGCTGTAGGAATTATTCATAAATGGTTCAATGTGTTTAATTATTGAACAGATCATTTATGAGGTTCCATAGTGGCTTAGGGATTGGTAAATGACGATGGGGGCACTTTGGGAATTGGAATAAAAAAAATTACTATTACTTTTCACGTGAATAGTAAAAAAAAATTTGTTATTTGTTTTGAATTCCAATTCGGCCCAAACTCTTATTAGGGTTTTATAATCTTTAATAAACCACTAAATTAAGATCCAATGGCTAAGATTAAATTAGCTTTTATCCCACATCGGATTCTTAATTAATTTTGTTGACTTTGGAGCACTATATAAACCCAAAGAATTCTTCACAAATTTTTACACCAAACCTTTCATATCTTGGGTTTATATAAGTGAGCAACTATAAAGTTTAAGAGTGAGCCACTGATTTTGAGGATCTTTAAGTCTAATTGACTAGAGGAACCTCAAGTTAAAATTTTGAGGTATTGCCTAGTCTAGCACCAAGGGAAAAATACCCGTGCACTCAAGGCGTATTCTTGCTATTGAGTTTTGGCTTTGGTGTGTGCATCTTTGGAGGCCACACACTTGGGTGGCTCTTTGGAACGTGGAAGAGCTTGCTGAGTTTGAGAAAAGCTTGTAGATTGGAGGGAGGACTGGAGGAGTCTACGGTTCAAGTAAGTCTTTTTCTTTCTTTATTTTATTTAGAGTTCTTCTGATAGTTAGCATGTTTAGGTTTATGTTCTTTGCATGTTTTATGATTTTTATGCTTAGAATATTTAGTAACATGCCTAGGCTTGTAGAATAATCAAAATAAATGGTCTTGGGCAAAGGGAAAGCGGCATAATAATTTTTACTTTGATTTTCCACTGCGCACTTGGTGATTCTATGTATGATTAGAATTGGCATGATTATTTTAGGGTGCAAGCATCTAGAGACTTTCTAAGAAATAAAGAGTGTATTGTTTATCCCTTATCTAAGTAATTATCCCGTGATGAACTTAGAGATTTATTACCTTTAAGGCTAATAAATATAAATCACTTGTTTATAATAAAAGACATTATAAAAGATACAAGTGGGTTGGGACCAAGGGGTTAATAAAACTTTCCAAACTAAAGTTAATTTAACCAAAGGTATTACTAGAGTTAGATAATGATTTGGTGTCTTCCTTCACTCACTACCTTTTTATAGCCAAAAGGAAAAGCTGTGAAGACATATAGATAATCATTTACTCAAAGCTTACATTAAAGCATATTTAAAGTGTTGGACTAATTTGGAGGATCTATTGTTTATTCCTGTCACCAAGGCAATAAGAGCCTAAGAGGTAAGGGTATTTAAGAGAGTTCGCTCCACCCTCCCTCTGGGGAATTTTCAATGGAGGAATCCATTTGACAGTTATTCACTTAAACTTGCTAAAATCCTCAATAATAATTTAAGTCTAAAATTGCATCCTATTGTAAAGTATCTTAAACCGTATTGGCAGGACTAGGCTTTACCAAACTAACCAATACCAATTTGTCCCTAAATCGTACTATTGACAATGGTTTGACTTTTCTGAGTCATAAGACGCAGCGACCCTTAGGCATGGTCTTATAACTTAGTGGCAAGATTGGGTGTCCACAAGGACTAGCATAAGTTATGGCATGTTTGATTGCCCAACCCAATGATCAAGGAATTGTGATTATCATAAATTGGATGGGAACCTACCTAATTATCGTATTTTATAACGACCGGCCCTAGTCGGAGTTATGAAATGATGATAATGGGATCATTGCCCATAAGAAATCCATCATATTGGGGTTGATGCGATTTGCTTAAAACTTTAAAACAATTGAGTGGGAGCAACTTCATAATATTAAAAGCCCATGTTATTATGAAACATTAATGAAAACATATTCCTAATTTTAACATTTTCTCTTAACAGGTGGGTTAAAATATTTCACAAACATTCAAATGGCAAATAGAGTATCACTTCGTTCCATCCTTGATGAGCATAAGCTCAAAGGGGACAACTACAATGACTAGTTTAGAAACCTTAAAATTGTCTTACGGCAAGAAAAGATTTTCTATGTTCTTGAAAGACCATTTCCCCCTGAACCCACAGAAGATGCTGACCAAGATACATTTGATGCTTGGAAGAAACACGTCGATAATGATGAGCAAGCAGTTTGCATAATGCTTGGCTCTATTTCGGACGAACTTCAGAAAGCTCACGAAGATATGGATGCTCAAACCATCATCTTTCACTTGAAGGAGTTGTATGCAACTTCCGTTCATACCGTGAGATTCCAAGTGTCATGTGTCTTATTCCAAACAAGGTATAAGGAAGGATCTGTTAGTGGACATGTGCTTAAGATGATTGGCCACATTGAAAAATTGGCCAACCTCGGATTCATCATGGATCATGAGATAGGTCAAGATCTAATTCTTCAGTCCTTACCAAAAGAATTCTCTAACTTTATTATGCAGTTTCATCTGTCTGATAAAGAAGCCACTTTAGCAGAATTACACAATCTAATAAAGCAAGCAGAGAAGGACTTGAAACCGGAGCTTAAAACCTCTGTCATGCTTACGGGTACGGACCTGAAGCCACGAGGCCCAAAGAAAAATAAGGGCAAGGGCAAGGCTCCAGATCACCTAAAGCCCAATGGTAAGGTGAAGAAAGAAAAGGGAAAGGGGAAATATTTCTTTTGTGGAAAGAAGGGTCATTGGAAGAAAGACTGCAGATCCTTGAAAGCCAAGGAAGGTAGGGAAGCCTAAGAGGCCAAGAAGCCCAATGCTTCAGGTATGTTGTATATGATTGAACTATATTCTCAAAACTCTAAACCTTCTACTTGGGTGCTTGACACCGGTTGTGGGACTCACTTGTGTAACAATGTGCAGGGCTTGAGAAACAGTAGGAGACTCCGTTATGTGGAGGTTGATTTACGCATGGGTAATGGAGCAAACCTGGTTGCATTGTGCGTGGGGACTTATTCATTAGTTTTGCCGAATGGTTTAGTTTTAGACTTAGAAGATTGTGTTTATGTACCTTCTCTAGTAAAGAACATCATTTCAATTTCTTCTTTATGTAATAAAGGCTTTTCATGCCTAATAAGTTGTAATGAATGTTCTATTATTTCAATGAAATAAAATATGGAGATGGTATTTTGAATAATGGTATCTATGTCTTACAAACTAACAAATAATGTTCAACCTCTAATATATACAACGTTAACTCGAATAATCTCAATGAATCACTTCTATGGCACAGTCGCTTAGGTCATATCAATGAAACAAGATTAACTAAGCTACATAAGGATGGGTATTTCAAACCCTTCAAATATAAACCTTATGGAACTTGTGAGTCTTGTTTACTTGGTAAAATGACCAAATTACCCTTCAAAGGTAAATGACAGCGTGCAACGGAGACATTAGAACTCATACACTCTGATGTATGCGGACCAATTTCAGTCACCGCTAGAGGTGGATTCTCCTACTTCATTACCTTTATCGATGATCATTCGCGATATGGGTATGTGTACCTTATGCGGTACAAATATGAAGCCTTTGAGAAATTCAAAGACTTCAAGGCTGAAGTAGAAAACTAGCTTAATAAAAGTATTAAGTCACTAAGGTCTAACCGAGGTGGTGAATACTTAAGCAACGAATTTCAAGATTACTTGAGAGAAAATGGCATTGTTTCCATGTGGACTCCTCCAGGAACTCCACAGCATAATGAGGTCTCCAAAAGGAGAAATCATACATTATTAGATATGGTCCGATCAATGATGCCAGGCACGGATCTACCTCTTTCATTTTGGGGTCTTGCTTTAGAAACTGCAACACTACTACTAAACCAAGTTCCTTCCAATAGTCAAACACCATATGAGTTATGGTCTGGGAAACGTCATAGTCTTAGTTATCTAAGAATTTGGGGATGTGACGCATATGTCAAGCCCACACAAACTAACAAATTGGATGATAGGGCAGTTAAATGTAAGTTTGTAGGATATGCCTTGAACTCAAGAGCATACGTGTTCTACGTCCCAAATGAACAAAGAACATTTGTCTCACGAAATGCTAAATTTCTAGAGAATGAATTCCTTCTCAAGAAATATAGTGGGAGTAGACTTGACCTCGATGAGGTACGAGAAGAACAAACTAACATAGAACTAAACCTCAGGCCCCTCAAAAGGGCAGCGACGGAACAACCACAAGGTTATGAACTCAGAAGGTCTGGTAGGGAAAGACATGAGCCTGAAAGATATGGTTTCCATATTGATGAGGAACATGATCAGGTCATTGATAATGACGATCCCACCAGTTATGACGAAGTAATGTGTGACATTGATTCAGTCAAGTGGCTTGAGGCCATGAAATCCGAAATAGACTCTATGTATCAGAATCAAGTCTGGGACTTGGTAGATGCACCTGAAGGGATAAAACCCATAGGCTGCAAGTGGATTTACAAGCGTAAAACTGATGCAGAAGGCAACATCCAAACCTATAAGGCTAGGTTAGTGGCGAAAGGTTATAGAAAAATCCAAGGAATTGACTATGACGAAACCTTCTCACTTGTTGCAATGATAAAGTCTGTTCGAATTTTATTAGCACTAGCTGCACACTTTGATTATGAGATTTGGCAGATGGATGTCAAAACAGTTTTCCTTAATGGGAACCTCGTAGAGGAAGTCTATATGACACAACCTGAGGGTTTTGCATCTAAGGATGATCATAATAAAGTATGCAAGCTTAAACAATCCATTTATGGACTCAAGCAAGCCTCCAGAAGTTGGAATATATGATTTGATGAGACAATCAAAGAATTTGACTTCATCAAAAATATAGACGAGCCTTGTGTTTACAGGAAAAGTAGTGGGAGTGCTGTTGTATTTCTTGTATTATATGTCGATGACATATTAATCATCGGGAATGATATTCCCATGATGCAAGCCACCAAGCAATGGTTATCTCAGAATTTCTCCATGAATGATTTGGGAGAAGCGGCCTACATCCTCGGCATTAAGATCTACCGTAATAGATCTAAGAGGTTGTTAGGACTTTCTCAATCTACATACATAGATAAAGTTTTGAAAATATTCAAAATGGAAGATTCCAAAAGAGGTAATTTACCTACTTGTCATGGAATCAAATTATCTAAGGAGCAATGTCCACATACTCCTTCAGATAGAGAGCGTATGAGTAGGATCCCTTATGCTTCAGCAATAGGATCGATCATGTACGCCATGCTATGTACAAGACCTGATGTCTCTTATGCTCTTAGCATAACGAGCAGGTATCAGGCAAATCCTGGTGAGCAACACTGGGCAGCTGTCAAAATAATCCTCAAGTATCTGAGAAGAACTAAGGATGTGTTTTTGACATACGGAGATTGTTCTGAGATGAAAGTCATTGGTTACTGTGATACGAGCTTTCAGACCGATAGGGATGAAAGTAGATCGCAAACAAGATATCTATTAATTTTGAATGGCGGTGCTGTCAGTTGGAAAAGCTCAAAGCCGTCAACTACAGCGGACTCCACCACTAAAGCCGAGTATATTACAGCATCTAAGGCAGCTAAAGAAGCAGTCTGGATAAAGAAGTTCATCACGGAGCTGGAAGTGCTTCCCGCGATAAAGAATGGCGTCACGATGTACTGTGACAACACGGGCGCCATTGCTCAATCAAAAGAACCAAGGTCCCACCATAAATCCAAGCATGTACTCAGGCGATTTCATCTCATCAGGGAGATTGTTGAGAGAAAAGAAGTTATTATAGAGAAAATACCCACAAAAGATAATCTTGCAGATTCTCTGACTAAAGGGTTGACTCAACAAAAGCATGATAGGCACACCCGAGAGTATGGTGTCCAGATTCATACTAGTTGGCTATAGTGCATTGGGAGATTGTTAGGGATATGCCATATACCCAACTTATGGATGGGCTATATGTACATGTATTTGTAATATTTTCATTAATTATAATTGCAATCTTTATTATATGTGTCTTACATAACTTATATGAATCATCAACATTGTAATAAAGCCCTTGGAGTAATAAGACGATGGCTTCCACGCCTTATGAGAATCATTACTCTTAAATGTTCCTAGTCATAATTTTGTGAATAATCTAGGCGTTCACAAAGCAGAGAGACTAGCATGATGATATGATCCGCCCTTAAGTGGGGTAGCCGATCTCATAGGCTACTAGCGGAGATCCGTCCGCTTGGTGTATCACATGGATGCATGAGTTGCTCGTGTCCATCGAACTGACCGCCGAAAGTTTTCATATGGAGTGTTTATCCCATGTGTCTGTGAGAACTTTCATGTATCGATTATATGACTAGTCCTTTGACTTGAGGTCTTTACAATCTTATGTGTGGATCAAATAACTTTGGCATTCTCCTTCCCTGGTTCAAAAGATCCGGTCATAAGGGTATGATTGAGTCATTTGTTGAAACACATGAAGTTTGTAAAGATACAACAGAGAATCGACACTCTCTCGGATAATATTTTCTTATAAGAGTAGTATTCCAGTTTGCGGGTTGATATGTGTGATCAGTGCTTGAGACTGTGGCCACAGCGGAAGAATCATGTGAGATTCTTGGGTTAGCACGATTCATGACACTATCAACATCATACATTTGACCATATGGGTAGACACTTTCCGTACCCTAGGTCAATAGGTGGGGATACAGTGAGGCGATGGACCGTATCATATGTAAATCGCATACAGAATGGGTATATATATATATTTCCTTCTCATTTGGGGGCCTTGGCATGTTGCTAGATGTCAACCTTGGTCATTGAAATCGAACGACCATCTGATCGAAGGAGAATTTATGTTCGATTAAATTATCACGATTCATTTCATGTCCAACTTGAGGGGAACCCAAAAGGTCACACACAAAAAAGTCGAAATCAATGGTTAACAGTGCACAGTACAAATATAACAGCATATATGATTGCTGTAGGAATTATTCACAATTGGTTCAATATGTTTAATTATTGAACAGATCATTTATGAGGTTCCATAGTGGCTTAGGGATTGGTGAATGATAATAGAGGCACTTTGAGAATTGGAATTAAAAAAAATTACTATTCACATGAATAATACGTGAATAGTAAATACATTTTTTTATTTGTTTTGAATTCCAATTCGGCCCAAACTCTTATTAGGGTTTTATAATCTCATTAAACCACTAAATTAAGATGCAATGGCTGAGATTAAATTAGCTTTTATCCCACATCAGATTCTTAATTAATTTTGTTGTCTTTGGATGTAACATCCTGCCTAAGCCAGGATGCTACCGGCAAGAGACAGGCTAATCCTGACTCCATAAGCCTCTAACTCTGATAAAAAAATTTCGGCATGACCTCTACTAAAAGTCATGCAACCTGGATCAAAGTCCAGCACCTCAGTACAACCTATAGGGCCCAGACACAATATATCACTAACATAAACAACTCAAGACAAAATATAATTGGGCTCCATGCCCAGAAATACGTAGAAACAAAAACTTTTACAAACTACACTTTATACAATTCAATTTTCTACAACTAGAATTATTACAACTTGACTCTGATACTCCCAAGACCCGGTGACTGGCTGACAGCAACGCTGCTATCCGTCTCCTCTAGCTCTGGTGTCTGTGGTTGACCGATGAGGTCACCAACCTGCAAAACTCAAACACTGTTGTGGTGTGAGTCATAAGACTCAGTAAGTAACTATGCTCATTCCTTGAGCGTCAAATGCCCAAAACTTAATTCTGTTTCCGTATTAACCTGGTTACTTAGAAGGTCATTTAAGTTCTATGGTTTTTATTCATTAAATAAACAGGTTACTTATTACCAAATCTTAACATTTATCACATGAAGGGTAAATCTTTATTTTCTTAATCACTAAGTTAAAAATTAACCATATTACTCTTATCCATTTACAAACATGTCACTTGTTACTGATCTTTTTCTGACCACACACATACAAACTTAAAATTCTGTTTTACTATATACTTCCTAGTCATTTTTAACATAACATTAAGTTTCTCTATTCCTATTTACTATATCAAGCCTCTTCACGTTTTCGTTGCGCTACTCTGATTACTGAACTCTTACCTTCTATACTCTATACTAATCTGGTTCAGGTATTTATTATAATTTTCTCTCTTTCATTACCTTGAAATATCATCATCAAATCGGTCATTCTAAAATAATATTCCTGTCAAACATTTAATCCACTATTACTAACCATGTATACATGCATATGTTGACATTTCATCATGTTCTAGCATTCTAAAAATATATTCTTTCTAAGTAAGCATACAACTCATACAATTATCATTGATACATATACATTAAATAAGATCATGCTACTATGCATTCGTACTTTATAAAATGTTACTTCTATATGAACATTGCTACACACAAAGTTAACCATATATGCATTCTGATGCAAACATGTCATCATGTATTAATGCCAACTATATGCTTCCAAATGATAACTAGAATGTATGATTTCTATGCATAACTTGTGAACTATTTTCAACTTTAACATGTAATATAATTTAGAAGATACTGCTTGAAAACCTTTTCTGGAAAACTGTTGTCTGAAAACTGTTTTCTGAAAATCTCTTTATAAAACTAGACTTGCTGAAAAATCCTTTAAATCTCTAGTTTCTGGAAACTGTCTCTAAAATCTGTTTTCTGAAAACTGTTTACTAAAATCTGACTTTTCAAAACTCCTTCTTGAAAAGCTGATATCTGAGTGTCTGCTGAAAAACTGACGCATGGGGGCGTTACGTATCGCCGTCCCCCCATACGCCCTAGAGCCAGATATGCAAACCCATGATATTGGGGCGTTACGTATCGTCATCCCCCAAAGCAGGCCATACCTGCCCTGAAACTGGTGGTCTTGGGGCGTTACGTATCGCCGTCCCCCAAGCCACAAACTGGAGGATCTGAGAGCGTCCCCTCAGTCCTCAACATGTGCACATGTCTCTGAATCCGTCAATTCCAAAGTATCCATCAATTCCAACTGAATCTCAAGTTACATACTGGGGTGAGTTTTTCCCTCATGCCCCGAAAACATAAAACATTTCTTTCAAATGTATTTCAAAGAATGTTTTCTTACAGCTTTGAGAAACATAAAACCATTTTCTGTTTCTCAAAGCTGTAAGAAAACATTCTTTGAAATACGTTTCTTTCAAAAGGATACATTTAAAACTTTTTCTTTTAAAATTCTTTGAATCTCAAAATCATTCTTAATTTCAGCTCAATTATGAAAATCACGATGCCCAAATATGCATATACTTTTCTTATGCTTATACTAAATACCGCCATACTTTCTTACATACTTATCTTTTAAACTGTAACTACTATTATGTGTTCATGCATGACTATAATTTAATAACGTATGCGTTCTATTACCTATATACTTATATTATTCATCGTATATGTACATACATTCATTCATGCCTACTTATGACATAGTGAAATCATTCATGCTTATGCAAAATCCTTGCTTATCACCAAACATATCTTTCATGAATTATAATTCTAATAGCTCACAAACGCTACAAGAAGTGGTCTATACTCATACACACACAATCAACACACATAAACAAATATATGTTTTAGATAAAGTTTACTTATTCATTCTTTTCCATTTCTATATAAATAACTTACCTACCACACTTTACACTTACAAACTTTAAACCTTACCAACTAAACATTCCACAATTGACTTATCAATACATTCCTATTAGTTATTTATTCGAGTGAAGGTTTTTGCTAACTCTTATATACTCTCTGTCCCATAAACTTAGCAGCTCAAAATACCAAATTCCTTTATCAAACAACCGAAACAGCCCAGCCCCCTTTCTAGTCTAGCCTTGCCGAAATCACCACAGTCACATGCCATGATTCTACTCAAACCATTAAAATGCTTTTTCTTACTACACTCTACCATATACATCACAAATACTCCCCATCAATTATTCACCACAGCATTAATGATATCAGTTCTAGATATTATCTATATCACCAATAATGTCATTCAAATTCAATGTTACCAAGTAAATTAACACTTAACGGCTAAGAACGCCTTCCCTAATTTATTCATGCTGCTTTCACTAATACAACCCTTAATTATTTATTCTAAGTTCAATACATCACGTTTATATCACTATCAAACCACACTACTATGCTTCCCTCCTTCACAGACCCCTGTCCAGACTAGCCAAAGGCTGAAATCACTTCCTAATCCTTACTAAGTTGCTACCTTGTTCAACCGACTCAATTTAGCCTTTATTGGTATGTGTTCAAACACTACAATTACACCTTATCATGCCTAAAACTCAAGCAAAACTCAGCCCTTTTACTGTCAAAATCAACCCCCAAATCAGACCACCATTTCATCCATACTCATATTAAATATCCTTTCTAAGTTGCTTTTAACACTTCCTAATTCATTCCTTTGAACAATTTCGAAATTGATCCTAGAACCCATTTAACAAATTCAATCAAATTCAAAGAAATGAAAGACATAGTGTACTTACTCCTATCCTCCAATTTCTCCCTCTCTCTCGGTCAGCCCCTCTTCCTCCTTCTGTTGCTTCTGCTATTCACGGCTTCTACTTCCCTTCTTTCTTTTACCCGTTCTGCTTCTTTCCTTTGCATGCCTCGGCCAATGTTTTAAAATACGGTGCGGCGCCTTGAGGCGGCCGGCCATTGAGGCGTGAGGCGGACCTCCTCGAGGCGGTGAGGCGGGCGCCTCGATCGTAAATTGGAAAAATAATTCAAAATATTCATTTCTTCATAATTCATAGTATGTTCAAAAAAACTATTGATACTGATTGAAAATACATTAACTACTTCATAATTCATAATATGTTCAACAAAATATTGATAACTAATCCCTAAACATACTATGAATTCATTACAAAAAACAGTATTCAGAAAAATAAATTCATGCATATCCAGAATCGGTGGATGTTACTTATCATTCTATGAATCAAATTCTGTGAATTTTTACACACAATCATCATTTCAGTTAATCAAATTCATTACAAAAAAAACATGCTAGTTTTAGGGTTTTTTTGCAAGACGACGACGAGAACTGAGAAGCTTGAGACTGAAGACGACAACGACAGGCTGAGAAAGTGAGAATATGTCGATGTTGAGAAGGAAACCGAGAAACTGAATGATTTTATGATAGTTTTAGGGTTTTTTTAATATATACAGAAGCCAAAACGTCGTCGTTTTAATGAAAAAAATTTAAAAAAAAAAAAGGGTTCAAAGCGTGAGGCGGCCGCCTCACGCCGAGAGTCTGCCTGAGGCGGCCTGAGGCGGCCGCCTCAGGCGGCCAAAGGCGGAAAATTGCCATTTGCCGTATTATGCGGCCGCCTCAGTGCGGCAACTCCGCGAGGCGGTTCGAGGCGGGCCGAGGCGGCCGCCTCGAAACGTTTTTTAAAACAATGGCCTCGGCTTCTCTCAATCTCTCTCTCTCTCATCTCCATTATGCTTCTTTCTTTCTCAGTCACTGATTCTGCTCCCACTCTCGGTCTTTCACTCTTTCTTATCTTCTTCTCTATTAATTCTTCTCGGCTTCTCTCATTTGCTCTTTTCTTGCTTTCGGTCTATCTCTCTCCCTTGATTCTTCTTTCTTTCTTTCTCTTCTGCCTTCTTCACGTACTGGTTCTGCTCTTACTCTCGGTTTCCCCCTCTCACTCTCCCGGTCTGCTTCATCTCTTCTGTTCTATTTTCTCGGCTTGCCTCTCTGTTTCCCTTCTACCGTGCTTCTTGTTTCTCATCTCCTCTCAATCTCACTATTTTCTTCTTTCTGTTTCTCCTCTTCTTCTTTGGTCCATCAATGCTTTCCATCTCTCTCTCTCTCTCTGCTTGTTCTTTTTTTTTTTCATTTAGTTTCGATCTTTCCCCTCAATCCATCTTCTCTCCTGATTCTTCTCAATTTCTCTTTTTTTTTCTCTGTGTCTCTCTCTCTCACTGTGACCGGTGCCCCCAAAAAGATGTGTGTGTGTTTGCTAAGTTTTACACGTGTGAGTGTGTTAATTTAATTCAAGTGTGTGTGTATATGAATATTACACGTGTATTTGTAGATAAATAATAATAATAATAACAATAAAGAAAAATCTAGATTTATCTACACTAATTTAATAAATTTCAAATTAATCCTCAAGCTTAATTTAATATAAACTTATAATTAATTTCATGAAAAAGTTCCCATTTTACTTAAAAAAATAAACCTTGCATTCGGACGCAGCCTCACATGCAAAATAAAATTTACACAACACGCTAAAATACCCCGGGATGTTACATTCCCCTCCATAAATAGGATTCGTCCTCGAATCCTGACCTGAACACACTGAAACCAAAACAACAAACAAAGACTGAAAATCAAACATCAAACAAAGACCGATATGGTCCAAACAAAACATATACTTACTGAGGTCGTCGAATAGCCAGCAGCTGCAGTCACCAACACTCTATAACCTTTGCTCTGATACCATCTTTGTAACATCCCGCCTAAGCCAGGATGCTACCGGCAGGAGACAGGCTAATCCTGACTCCATAAGCCTCTAACTCTGATAAAAAAATTTCGGCATGACCTCTGCTAAAAGTCATGCAACCTGGATCAAAGTCCAGCACCTCAGTACAACCTATAGGGCCCAGACACAATATATCACTAACATAAACAACTCAAGACAAAATATAATTGGGCTCCATGCCCGGAAATACGTAGAAACAAAAACTTTTACAAACTACACTTTATACAATTCAATTTTCTACAACTAGAATTATTACAACTTGACTCTGATACTCCCAAGACCGGTGACTGGCTGACAGCAACGCTGCTATCCGTCTCCTCTAGCTCTGTGTCTGTGGTTGACCGATGAGGTCACCAACCTGCAAAACTCAAACACTGTTGTGGTGTGAGTCATAAGACTCAGTAAGTAATTATGCTCATTCCTTGAGCGTCAAATGCCCAAAACTTAATTCTGTTTCCGTATTAACCTGGTAACTTAGAAGGTCATTTAAATATCTATAAAGTCTGAATTAGTTCTATGGTTCTTATTCATTAAATAAACAGGTTACTTATTACCAAATCTTAACATTTATCACATGAAGGGTAAATCTTTATTTTCTTAATCACTAAGTTAAGAATTAACCATATTACTCTTATCCATTTACAAACATGTCACTTGTTACTGATCTTTTTATCTGACCACACACATACAAACTTTAAAATTTTGTTTTACTATATACTTCCTAGTCATTTTTAACATAACATTAAGTTTCTCTATTCATATTTACTATATCAAGCCTCTTCACGTTTTCGTTGCGCTACTCTGATTACTGAACTCTTACCTTCTATACTCTATACTAATCTGGTTCAGGTATTTATTATAATTTTCTCTCTTTCATTACCTTGAAATATCATCAAATCGGTCATTATAAAATAATATTCCTGTCAAACATTTAATCCACTATTACTAACCATGTATACATACATATGTTGACATTTCATCATGTTCTAGCATTCTAAAAATATGTTTTCTAAGTAAGCATACAACTCATACAATTATCATTGATACATATACATTAAATAAGCTCATGCTACTATGCATTCGTACTTTATAAAATGTTACTTCTATATGAACATTGCTACACACAAAGTTAACCATATATGCATTCTGATGCAAACATGTCATCATGTATTAATGCCAACTATATGCTTCCAAATGATAACTAGAATGTATGATTTCTATGCATTGTTTTAAAATACGTTTCGAGGCGGCCGCCTCGCACCGCCTCACGGCTTCGGCGCCTCGAGGCGGCCGCCTAATACGGTTGATGTGAATTTTCCGCTTTTTACCGCCTGAGGCGGCCGCCTCAGGCCGCCTCTCGAAGACTCGGCTCGAGGCGGCCGTCTCAGGTTTCGAACTTTTTTTTTTATTTTTTTTCACCGCTGAAAACGACGACGTTTTGGAGTGCCAAAACGTCGTCGTTTTGACTTGTGTATATATAAAAAAGAAATTCATGATTTTGGCCTTCAGCTCTCGTCTTTCTTCTTCACGGTCTCGGCTAGGGTTTCTTCTTCAGGATCGACGATCAGGCTTCTCGGTTTCGTCTTCAGCTTCTCGGCCTGGTCTTCAGCTTCTTCAGCTTCTCGGCTTGGTCTTCAGCTTCTCGGCCTCGTCTTCAGCTTCTCGGTTTCGTCTTCAGCTTCTCGGCCTGGTCTTCAGCTTCTCGGCCTGGTCTTCAGCTTCTCGGCCTCGTCTTCAGCTTCTCAGTTTCGTCTTCGCGTATCAGACTCTTAGTCTCTGCTTCGTCCATTGCAGGTAATAGCATGATTTGAAGCTGAAAATTGAAATGGGCGAAGCATGTGATTGTATTTTGCCTGATTGTTTGTATTGTTCTCTGTTTATTGGTAAAAGCATGTGATTTTGCCTGATTGTTTGTATTGTTCTCTGTGAAATGGGTGAAGCCTGATTGTTTGTATGTTCTCTGTGAAATGGACGAAGCTGAAAATTGAAATAATGTTAAATTAGTTGCTTGTTCTTTGTTCATAATTGTATTGTTCTCTGTGAAATGGGCGAAGCATGTGATTGTATTTTGCCTGATTGTTTGTATTGTTCTTTGTTATTGGTAAAAGCATGTGATTTTGCCTGATTGTTTGTATTGTTCTCTTGTTAAGTTGTTACATGTCCGATGTTTCTATACATACCCAATATATGTTGGTTTATATATTTTTAGTGAAATGTCGATTAGTTATCAATAATATTTTTTGAGTATATTAGGACAATCAAAGGGGGTGTATACAGAATGAAAGAGCTTATTTAAGGATTAGTTATCAATAATTTTTTGAACAAACTATGAATTATGAAGAAAGTAATGTATTTTGGATTACTTATCAATAGTTTGTTGAGTATATTATGAATTATGAAAAAATGAATGTATTTTGGATTTTTTTTCGATTTTCAGATTGAGGCGCCCGCCTCACCGCCTCGAGGAGGTCCGCCTCGCGCCTCAATGGCCGGCCGCCTCGAGGCACCGCACCGTATTTTCAAACATTGTTTCTATGCATAACTTGTGAACTATTTTCAACTTAACATGTAATATAATTTAGAAGATACTTCTTGAAAACCTTTTCTGGAAAACTGTTTTCTGAAAACTGTTTTATGAAAATCTCTTTATAAAACTAGACTTGCTGAAAACATCCTTTAAATCTCTAGTTTCTGGAAACTGTATCTAAAATCTGTTTTCTGAAAACTGTTTACTAAAATCTGACTTTTCAAAACTCCTTCTTGAAAAGCTGATATCTGAGTGTCTGCTGAAAAACTGACGCATGGGGGCGTTACGTATCGCCGTCCCCCCATACGCCCTAGAGCTAGATATGCAAACCCATGACATTGGGGCGTTACGTATCGCCGTCCCCCAAAGCATGCCATACCTGCCCTAAAACTGGTGGTCTTGGGGCGTTACGTATCGCCGTCCCCCAAGCCACAAACTGGAGCTGGGGGTGCGGATCTATGCTACCACCCAAGCTCAAACTGGGGTCTAGGGGCGTTACATATCGCCATCCCCCAAGCCCATATGGAGGATCTGATAGCGTCCCCTCAGTCCTCAACATGTGTACATGTCTCTGAATCCGTCAATTCCAAAGTATCCGTCAATTCCAACTGAATCTCAAGTTACATACTGGGGTGAGTTTTTCCCTCATGCCCCGAAAACATAAAACCATTTTCTGTTTCTCAAAGCTGTAAGAAAACATTCTTTGAAATACATTTCTTTCAAAAGGATACATTTAAAACTTTTTCTTTTAAAATTCTTTGAATCTCAAAATCATTCTTAATTTCAGCTCAATTATGAAAATCACGATGCCCAAATATGCATATACTTTTCTTATGCTTATACTAAATACCGCCATACTTTCTTACATACTTATCTTTTAAACTGTAACTACTATTATGTGTTCATGCATGACTATAATTTAATAACGTATGCGTTCTATTACCTATATACTTATATTATTCTATCATATATGTACATACATTCATTCATGCCTACTTATGACATAGTAAAATCATTCATGCTTATGCAAAATCCGTGCTTATCACCAAACTTATCATTCATGAATTATAATTCTAATAGCTCATAAACGATACAAGAAGTGGTCTATACTCATACACACACAATCAACACACATAAACAAATATATGTTTTAGATCAAGTTTACTTATTCATTCTTTTCCATTTCTATATAAATAACTTACCTACCACACTTTACACTTACAAACTTTAAACCTTACCAACTAAACATTCCACAATTGACTTATCAATACATTCCTATTAGTTATTTATTCGAGTGAAGGTTTTTGCTAACTCTTATATACTCTTGTCCCATAAACTTAGCAGCTCAAAATACCAAATTCCTTTATCAAACAACCGAAACAGCCCAGCCCCCTTTCTAGTCTAGCCTTGCCGAAATCACCACAGTCACATGCCATGATTCTACTCCAACCATTAAAATGCTTTTTCTTACTACACTCTACCATATACATCACAAATACTCCCCATCAATTATTCACCCACAGCATTAATGATATCAGTTCTAGATATTATCTATATCACCAATAATGTCATTCAAATTCAATGTTACCAAGTAAATTAACACTTAACGGCTAAGAACCCCTTCCCTAATTTATTCATGCTGCTTTCACTAATACAACCTTAATTATTTATTCTAAGTTCAATACATCACGTTTATATCACTATCAAACCACACTGCTATGCTTCCCTCCTTCACAAACCCCTGTCCAGACTAGCCAAAGGCTGAAATCACTTCCTAATCCTTACTAAGTTGCTACCTTGTTCAACTGACTCAATTTAGCCTTTATTGGTATGTGTTCAAACACTACAATTACACCTATCATGCCTAAAACTCAAGCAAAACTCAGCCCTTTTACTGTCAAAATCAATCCCCAAATCAGACCACCATTTCATCCATACTCATATTAAATATCCTTCCTAAGTTTCTTTTAACACTTCGTAATTCATTCCTTTGACCAATTTCGAAATTGATCCTAGAACCCATTTAACAAATTCAATCAAATTCAAAGAAATGAAAGACATAGTGTACATACTCCTATCCTCCAATTTCTCCCTCTCTCTCGGTCAGCCCCTCTTCCTCATTCTGTTGCTTCTGCTATTCATGGCTTCTACTTCCCTTCTTTCTTTTACCCGTTCTGCTTTTTTCCTTTGCATGCCTCGACTTCTCTCAATCTCTCTCTCTCTCCTCTCCATTTTGCTTCTTTCTTTCTCAGTCGCTGATTCTGCTCCCACTCTCGGTCTTTCACTCTTTCTTATATTCTTCTCTCTTAATTCTTCTTAGCTTCTCTCATTTGCTCTCTTCTTGCTTTCGGTCTATCTCTCCCTCGATTCTTCTTTCTTTTTTCTCTTCTGCCTTCTTCACATACAGGTTCTGCTCTTACTCTCGGTTTCCCCATTTCACTCTCTTGGTCTGCTTCATCTCTTCTGTTCTATTTTCTCGGCTTGCCTCTCTGTTTCCCTTCTACCGTGCTTCTTGTTTCTCATCTCCTCTCAATCTCACTATTTTCTTCTTTCTGTTTCTCCTCTTCTTCTTTGGTCCATCAGTGCTTTCGATCTCTCTCTCTGCTTGTTCTTTTTTTTTTTTTTGCATTTAGTTTCGGTTTTTCCCCTCAATCCATCTTCTCTCCTGATTCTTCTCGATTTCTCTTTTTTTTTTCTCTATTCTCTCTCTCTCTCACTGTGACCGGTGCCCCCAAAAAGATGTGTGTGTGTTTGCTAAGTTTTACACGTGTGAGTGTGTTAATTTAATTCAAGTTTGTGTGTATATGAATATTACACGTGTATTTGTAGATAAATAATAATAATAATAATAATAATAATAACAACAACAATAAAGAAAAATCTAGATTTATCTACACTAATTTAATAAATTTCAAATTAATCCCTCAAGCTTAATTTAATATAAACTTATAATTAATTTCATGAAAAAGTTCCCATTTTACTTAAAAATAAATAAACTTTGCATTCGGACGCAGCCTCACGTGCAAAATAAAATTTACACAACACGCTAAAATACCCCGGGATGTTACATTGGAGCACTATATAAACCCAAAGAATTCTTCACAAATGTTTTACACCAAACCTTTCATATCTTGGGTTTATATAAGTGAGCAACTCTAAATCTTAATAGTAAGCCACTGATTTTATGGATCCTTAAGTCTAATTGACTAGAGAAATCTCGAGTTAAAAGTTTTGAGGTATTTGCCTAGGCTAGCACCAAGGGTAAAATACCCGTGCACTCAAGGCGTAGTCTTGCCGTTGAGTTTTGGCTTTGGTGTGTGCATCTTTGGAAGCCACACACTTGGGTGGCTCTTTGGAACGTGGAAGAGCTTGCTGAGTTCGAGAAAAGCTTGTAGATTGGAGGGAGGACTGGAGGAGTCTACGGTTCAAGTAAGTCTTTTTCTTTCTTTATTTTATTTAGAGTTCTTATGATAGTTAGCATGTTTAAGTTTATGTTATTTGCATGTTTTATGAATTTTATACTTAGAATATATAGTAACATGCATATGCTTGTAGAATATAAAAAAAAAATGGGACTTGGGCAAAGGGAAAGCGGCCTAATAATTTTAATTTTCCACTGTGCACTCGCGGCCGCTTCCCAACATGTAGGTATGGGTTTGGCACATCCTCTGGGTCTGCTAGCGTTGTTGTTTGTGGTTCTGGACATGGCGTTGAAGGTGGTTCTGTTGGCCGTTCGGGTTCTAGTGGGTCTGGGCATGGCGTACCATCTGGGTCTATTAGCGTTGCTTGTGATTCTGGACATGGCGTTGTAGTTGGTTCTGTTGGTAGTTTGGGCGCTGGTGCTGTGGGTTTGTTAAATGGTGGTTGTTTGGGTCCTGCAACTAATGTTAGTGGTAACGTTATTGATGTTGAGGGTGGCTCTGGTGTTGGAGGTTTTCCTGGTACTGAGACTGTGTTTATGCCCTGTAGCTCTTCTGTGCTTCTTCCTGTTTGTGAGTCTTTGGCCGGTAATGCAGTTTCTACAGTGACTGGACTGTGTGACCCTGTGAGTCAGGTTGTTACGACTGTTGCCGGTGAGGCTACTACTGTTTCGGTCTTGAATAATTTTGCTCTTGTGAATGAGGCTGGTGATGCCGTGAGGGCTAGTAACACTTTTGGTGATTCTGTACTGCCTTATGGGTTTGTTTCTGGTATAGTTTCGCCGGCTATGAAATTGAGTGATTCTGTTGGTGGTGTTAATGCCTTTGGGGTTGCTAAGGCAGATGGTGCAAATCAAGTGCCCATTTGTTCGAAGTCTAGTGCTAGTGGTCATACTATTTCGTCTCCTACTGGAGGAATTAATATGGAGGGGGTTAATGTGGTTCCGAAACACCCAGGGTTAGGGGGCAATGGTTCTGCTAGTTCTCTCAATTATGTTAATGTGTTGAATGGTCCTAAAGGAGGTGATCCTCTTGACTCGGCATCCTTGTCTACTTCCCTACACTATGTTCAGCCAAATGTTATCGATGGAAGGGTTATAGTGTGCCCTCATGCAGAGGTTTTTGAAGAGGGTGGTGTGTTTTGGCGGAGTACACTAGTAAGATACTTTGTGGGTAAAAGATTTTCATTTCAAACTGTCAACTCTAATGCGCACAAGTTATGGGGAAGGCTTGGTTTGCAGGAGGTTCTAACCTCAGATAATGGCTTCTTTTTGTTTAAATTTGATAGCCTTCAAGAAGCTTGTGCGGTGTTGGATAGAGCCCCATGGCATATGGCTAATAGACCGTTGGTTCTTAAACTTTGGCAACCGGGCTTATCATAATATCATTACCAAGGAGGACCTATTTAAAGTCCCGATGTGGGTCAGACTTTTTGATCTGCCTTTTGATTTGTGGACGGCTAATGGGATCAGTTGTGTGGCCAGTGCAGTTGGGAGACCTCTCAATGCTGACCATATGACATGATCCAGGCTGACAACAAAGCAAAAGACCCATTACAAGTACCAGAAGGGCCTATTATAAGGCACAGGACCAAAAGACTCAGAGAAGCAATGGCGGGATTAGTTCAGAGTTTTATGGCCGACTGCAACAAACAAATAGAGACGCATGTGGGCTTCGATAGAAAGGGCCCAAAGCCATTTCACTCGGCCCAAATCAGTTTAGAATAAAGCTTCCTAGGCATTTGAAGACTTAAAGACTTGGTATTTTTGTAATTTCGTATTTAAGGGCATTGTTGTCTTTATGCCTTTAGGGTTTCTTTTGTATCACTATTTAAGCTTTCTTTCTTTTTCATTTGGAAAAAAATCAACAAAATTTATAAAACTCAAAAGCTTAAAGCTTTGGCTATGGCCGAATTCTTGTAAGGGAGGGATTCCCCTTTTCAAGTTTGAATCGACTTATCTAAGTTTTGGCAAACTTAGTGGCGTCTCCATTGCTAGCAAAACACTACAAGGATTCATCTTAAAGGTTCTCAAGGGCAAGTTCTTTGTGGGTCTTCTTCAATGCCTTGGAAGGGTTTTGTTTCCACAAAATCAAATTCGCAGTTCTTGGGGTTCTGTCCGTTGCTTGGGGTTTGCTTGGATTTCGAATCCAAGTGGGTTTCTTGTCATTTAGTATCTAGAGCTCAGGGTTCCTTGGATTTGTTGTGAGTGTAGATGGCATCGAGGTCGATTTAGAAAAGGTGAAGGCAATTCAGGATTGGCCAACACCAACAACAGTGACAGAAGTCAGAAGCTTCCATGGATTAGCAAGCTTCTACCGTAGATTTGTTAAAGACTTCAGTAGTATTGCATCACCACTTATTGAAGTAGTGAAGAAGACTGTTGGCTTCAAATGGGGTGAAAAGTAGGAGCGTGCATTCCAGGATCTGAAAATGAAGTTGTGCAGTGCACCAGTCTTGGCACTACCCAACTTTGAGAAGACATTTGAGATTGAGTGTGACGCATCCAGGATAGGCATTGGAGCGGTTCTCATGCAAGAAAAGCGACCAATAGCTTACTTTAGTGAGAAGCTTAATGGAGCAGTTTTGAGGTACCCCACATATGACAAGGAGTTGTATGCGCTACTGAGAGCCCTTGAGACTTGGCAGCATTATTTGTGGCCTCGAGAGTTTGTGATCCATACAGATCATGAATCATTGAAGCATCTGAAAGGCCAAGGTAAGCTGAACAAACGACACGCAAAATGGTTAGAATTTGTTGAGACATTTCCATATGTAATCCGCTACAAACAAGGTAAGGAAAACTTTGACGCTGATGCACTATCATGAAGGTATGCTTTACTTACTTCATTGAGTGCAAGAATGCTTGGGTTTGAATTTATTAAAGAACTTTATGCTAGTGATATTGACTTTAGTACTATCTATGCTGCATGTGAAAAGTCTGCTTTTAGTAAATTCTACCAACATGATGGGTTTCTGTTTAGGGAGAATAGATTATGCATTCATGTTTGTAGTATGCGTGAGTTGTTAGTGAGGGAAGCACATGGGGGAGGTTTAATGGGCCATTTTGGCATTGCCAAAACCTTAGGAGTATTGAGTGAACATTTTTATTGGCCTAAAATGCGGAGAGATATTGAGCGTTTCTGTGATAAATGCTTAACTTGTAAACATGCTAAATCTAAGGTTATGCCTCATTGGTTGTATACACCATTGCCTATACCTAGTGTGCCATGGGTAGATGTATCGATGGACTTTATCTTGGGTTTACCTAGGACTAAGAAAGGTAGAGATTCCATCTTTGTAGTGGTTGATAGGTTCAGTAAGATGGCACACTTTATCGGGCCAGAATCATAAATCACTCTCTCGCCCAACGTGTCCACAATCGGGCCAACAGGATGCCAATAATCAAACCACAATAACGTCTTCTATGAGGTCAAGGAGACCCCAGATGCATTGGTCTTGAGTTGTTTGGTTCCGGAAGGCAATTCCCTGTCATTCCTTTCTTCTTTGGATGTCTATTCAGGGTGGCCTTTGTACTCAGGACAGTCTGATGAGATTTGGCATCTCTGCTTGCTCGCGGTGTATTCTTTGTGGTTGTTCGAGTGAGGATATTGATCATCTTTTCTTCCAGTGCCTCTATTCTTCAAGGGTCTGGTTGTCTGTGCTGGCCATGTGTGGGTTAGATTGGAGTCGCCGAGATTGGTGTCAGACTGTTGAGTGGGTATGTCAGTTCTCCGGAGCCTCTTTATGTCATCTTCTGGTTCGTCTGTCTTTTGCAGCGTCAGTCTACCATATTTGGAGGGAGAGGAATGCTCGCACTCATGATATGCCTCTTCGGCCTGTTTCTGCTATTCTTTATGATATTGTTTTTGATGTTCGGAATCGTGTTAGCTCCTTACGAAAGGTGAATCCATCTTATGACAATAAATGGCTTCACCTTTCGTGGCACCTACCCGATGACATCTTTTATTGATTCTTTTGTAGCCTTTTGGCTTTGTAGCCTTTTGGCTTTTTTCTAGGAGGGCCTGTCCTCTCTAGTGCCTGGGGTATGCCCCTTTGCTCTTTGTATAGTTTTCTTTGGTCATAATACTTACCTTATCCAAAAAAAAAACATTGCTGACTTGTTCTTTAGAGAAGTAGTACGACTCCATGGGATTCCACGGAGTATAGTTTCAGATCGTGATGTCAAATTCCTTAGTCACTTTTGGAAAGTTTTATGGGGTAAGTTGGGAACTAAACTTTTGTATTCTACTACTTGCCACCCCCAAACTGATGGCCAGACCGAGGTTGTTAATAGAACTTTGACTCAGTTATTGCGTACTTAATATGAACTTAAAAACTTGGGAGGATTTTTTTTTTTGGATAAAGTAAGTATTATAACCAAAAGAAAACTATACAATAGCAAATGGGCATACCCCAGGCAACTAGAGAGGACAAGCCCTCCTAGAAGAAAAGCCGAAAGGCTACAAGCAAAAAAGATCAACAGAAGATGTCATCGGGCAAGTGCCAGGATAGGTGAAGCCATTTATTATCATCAGATGGTTTCACCTTCCGTAATAAGCTAGCACGATTCCGAACATCAAAAAAAATATCACTAAGAAGAACAGAAACAGGCCGAAGAGGCACATCATGAGTGCGGGCATTCCTCTCCCTCCAAATATGGTAGATTGACGCTGTAAAAGATAGCCGAACAAGAAGATGACGTAAAGAGGCGTCGGTAAACTGACACATCCACTCAACAGTCTGAAGCCAATCTCGGAATCTCCAATCTAACCCATACATAGCCAGCACAGTCGACCAGACCCTCGAAGAGAAGAAGCACTGGAAGAAAAGATGATCAATGTCCTCACTTGAACAACCACAGAGAATACAACACGAGCAACCAGAGATACCGAACCTCATCAAACTATCCTGAGTACAAAGGCCTCCCTGAATAGACATCCAAAGCAAAAAGGAATGGCGGGGAATGGCCTTCCGGAACCAAACAACTCGAGACCAATGCAACAAGGTTCCCCTTGTCCGCATGGCATTCCAAGCACTATCCACAGAAAATCTCCCACTCCTATCATCCTCCCAAACCAGCTCATCCTCCCTCATACTAGAAGGATTCAGAAGATGGGACCAAGCCAAATCAACAAGGGCAGCAGACCTAGATGGGGGCCATCGCCAAGAAGAATCAGAGATAATGGAATCAACTGTAGCCATCATATCCAAGCCAGAGTCATAAATCACTCTCTCACCCAACGTGTCCACAATCGGACCCATAGGATGCCAAAAATCAAACCACAATAAAGTCTTCTCACCATTCCCAATCCTAACTCTCAACCGCTGCTGGGACCAAGAACGAAGCTCCAAAATCTTACGCCAACTCCAAGAGCAATCTAAAGGACAAGGCACCTCCCAAAAACTTCTCCCCCTCAACAAATAAGAGTGAACCCAATTCGACCAAGAAGAAACCTGGCCAGAACAAACAAACCAAATGTGCTGAACAATAGCCGCTCTATTCCAAGTATCCAATCTCTTAATCCCCAGCCCCCCATCCTTTAGAGGTAGACAAACTCTACTCCAAGCCACTCTCGCCCCAAAAGAGGTGAGCGCGCTACCCTTCTAAAGGAAAGAACGGAGAATCGTCTCCACCTTACTAATAACAGACTTAGGAAGAATAAATAAAGAAGACCAATAAACTTGAATGGAGAACAAAACAGACTTAATGAGCTGAAGCCGCCCCGCATAAGAGAGAAACTTACTACTCCAACTCTTAGCACGCATGACAATACGATCCACAAGAGAAGCACAATCTGAGGCCCGGAGTTTAGTAGAAATCAAAGGGACTCCCAAATACCGCACTGGAAGAATCCCTACTTGGAACCCCAAAACATGACGCAGCTGGCCCTGAAGGGCAGAAGAGATACCAGAGGAGAATAAATGACTTTTAGCTGGATTCGGGATTAAACCTGATAAACCACTTAACTGCCCGAGACAATCCTTGATCAAGGAAACCGAGGATGCATCCGCTTTACAAAAAAACATAAGGTCATCCACAAAGCAAAGATGAGTGAGACGGTCCTTAGAACACCGCCAGTGGAACTTGAAACCCTGATTAAGAGCCATTTTATGAAGTAACCTGACAGAACTTCCATAGCCAAAACAAAGAGATAATGAGACATAGGATCACCTTGTCGCAACCGCGACCCCCAGAGAAAAAACCATGCAACTCTCCATTAATAGACACAGAAAACCTAGTAGAAGTCATACACTCCTGAATCCAACTGACAAGAACTCACTTGGCTTGGAAACCAAGCAAACCCCCAAGCATCTTTCTCAAAACCCCAAGAACTTTGAATACTGATTTTGTAGGAACAAAACCCACCAAGATCAGCCCCTAACCACCATGAAACTCACGTCCATGATAACCACAAGCATGAAATCAGATTGTATTTTGCTAGCAATGGAGACGCCACTAAGTTGCCAAGCTTAGATAAGTCAATTTGTACTTGAAAAGGGGAATCCCTCCCTCAACAAGGTTTTGGCCATAGACATGGAAAGCTAAGATTTTCTCTCTTTCAAAATTCTGTATATTACGTTGGTTATCCAAAAATACAAAGAAGAGTCATATAATAAGGGTTACAAAAGGGTAAAAAGGCTAAAATGACCCTAGAGCTAAAATTACCAAAAGCCCTAAGTCAAGCACCTCAACCACGACCATTAAGGTCTTTTTGCACCTAAATAAACTTAAAACAAAGATTAGAAGCTAATCTCACTTAAGCTAATTAAGGTGCTTACATGCTATAGTAAATTGACGTGCTTTCGGGTAAGTACAAATCTAAGCATAATTAAGCCTAATGGCATAGTCGAACATGCTAATTACATCATAAATAAAGTCAAAATGTAGAGCAAAAATGACAAAAATGCCCCCATTTGGCCGAATTCAACATAGTCCCAAAATGGGTGAAATCGGGTCAAAAGGGTGCTGGTGCTGAAGCTGCTCTGCTATGCTTCAGTCTGAGCTGATCTGGGTCAAATGAAATAGCTTGGGGACCTCTCTGGTTATGCCCATATGTGTCTCTGGTGTGCACTTGACTTGGTTGCTGCAACTGGTCACATAGCTCTAAGCTAGTCCCGCAAAGGCCTCTCTGATCTTCTTTGCTCTTTGACGTGTGATTGGACCTCTAAGTTGTTAGCTGCATCCTGTAATGTCTCTGGTGTGGTTGGACTCATGTCATTCCCTCCTTGTTGAAAAGGATTCGACCTCGAATCTGAACCTGCATCAAAATGAGTTAAGTCAGAAACATTAAAATTAGTAGATACGTTGTACTTACCTTGCAAATCTAGCTTATATGCATTGTCATTGATCCTTTCCAAGACTTGAAAAGGTCCATCTCCTCTCGATTGTAGCTTGGATCTTTTCCTCTTGCATATAAAGCCACACCCAATTGCCGGGGTCAAACACAATGCGTTGGAAACCTATTATTCTCACCAACTCTGCCTTTCCCTTATCATTCATACTCCCAAGCTTAATAAGAATCAAAGATAATAAATCCATAGGAGTTAAAGAATTAGAATCATAATTAATCTCATAAGGCAAGTAAAAACTAGAAGGATGAATGCATCTATTATATGCAAACTCTGGCCCCGCTATTGCGTCTGTGATCTCTTAGCTCTTTGGCGTGTGATTGGGCCTGGTTGCAATTGCAAAGGCTCTAATGTTCCTTGGGTGACTGCATTCATGTCAAATGTTGTCCTTGGATCATGTCATTCTCCCTCTCTTGAAATAGATTCGTCCTCGAATCCGAACCCGGATCATAGATAGTTATGACAAAATCAATTGGACGATGATATGAAATATAAAAGAATCATACTTGACCACTTGTACCTGCGATGAAAAAGCATAAACAATAGAGAAAATGTTATGGAAAAACTTCACTACCACATCTACTTTATTTTCACCAGCTCTCACAGCTTCATCATCACTCATGGCCACTATCTCAACCATACTTGCAAAGACCTCCTCACACACCTGGTCAACTTCACTATGTTTTTCAACCTCAAAGCACACTACCTCACAAGTGTTTACTCCCTCAATGCTCACGGTCTCACAAGCATTTTCACTCACCATGTCACTTATACACAATTCACAACATTCAAGGCCTCACAAGTGTTTTCATTCGCTATGCACTCAACATCACAAGTGCTTCTCACTTCATTACAAACAACTTTAATAGTTTTTGGTTGTTGAGTACTCTCTTCATTCACTGCATATTTAGTTACCTTCCAAGTCTTTTTCCATTTCTCATAAGATCTTCTATAATCACTCATAATATCTTGGATATCACTTTTGAAAGTATCCAAAACCTCGATCTTATCATCAATAGTTAAACTTGGACCTGCCATCTCAACACTAAACAAACATATCAGAAATAATAAAAAGCAAAACAAATATGTAAATCCTCACAATCTCACGTGTTTACACTCGAATGATATCACTCCACTCGTGTTTGCACTCTATTGGCTTTTACCCGATATTGTGCTCACAATCACTGCTTTTTACCACTCTTGAGTTCTTCCTCAATTCAATTACAAATCAACTCAATTCCCAGAATGGTCAACTAAGGTGTAGTCCACAAGCTAGCAGAAACACAAAGAACCAATAACGTATATAGTGCAGGTGGAATAATGCGAATAAGAATAGTAATCACGAAGACTCAATCAAAGAGACTTAAGCTAGAGTGCACGGAATAAGAAAAAAGACGAGTTAGCTAAATGCGCAAACAAACAAGCAAGCACTCAATGTGACAATTAGCCAATCTTGTGATCACTCGCTATTGTTTTTGTCTCACTCTTTTCTTTTCTTTTCTTTTTTTCCTCTTTTTTTTAACTCTTTTTTTTCACTCTTTTCTTTTGTCTCTCACACTCAAAGTGTATACAAAGCCAATGAAATACAATGCAAATAACAAGATTACCACATTCGGTAATTTTCAAGTTATATATCCTTAGCACTTGCAATACATGTAAATACAACTCAAATGGCAATGTAACTCATATAATCAATTCAGCAATGTGGTAATGTCTACCTTTCAACTTGCAAATGAGTATAAATGATCTAGTTACAATGTAACTAACTCAATTTCCAATTCAACCAAGTCAAATTACAAGCTAAGTAAATAGTTTTTGTAAGCAACTAGGTGATGCAGCTACTTGCCTCTTCAAGCACCTTAAAAACAAATGATTACACACAAGTTCCCATGTCAAGCTAATGATGAATTTATTGCCTCTTCACTTATAATAACAATATTTCAAGAGGTGGCAAGTGATACTTGCTTGGATACACACGAATTTAGTGCAAATTTGTTACACTCAACCTTGCTCCACTTGATTCTTCAACATTAACAACACAAATCAGCAAGATAACAATGATACAACTCACTCCAATCACCAAATTGGTGCATTCAGATTTGTTTCATCAATTACACATTCACATTCATCAATAATGCACTCAATCTTTCTTTCTTTTCACTCAAACTCACAAGATTGTGCTAACTTCACAAGAATGCAAACAAGTAAGCTCACGTAAATGCCAAGATGAATGATGTCAATTCTGATTTTTGAAAAGTTCATATGAATAATACCTATGGAAACAACTCTAATTGCATGTATTCAACAATAGCAAGGCAAGATATATCAATAAATCTCACTAGGTCGAATCTGATCTGATTCTTTTTTTTTTTTGATTTTTGAAACTAATAACTTAATAACAATGTTAAACACGTCCTAGTAACATAAAATTAACAACTAAACACTTGATTGAAGCAAAGAAAACAAAAAGCCCCAATTTTGACCTAAGTAGCCAAAGCTTAACTCAAAGAAATACTCAAAATTAGCACAAACTACTAAAGGACAGATTGTTATTCATGCAACAAGGATCACAAATCTGCAAGAAACAACAAAGAACACACAAGAACACCAATGGCCGAAACTTGAGGATAAATTCCTTAATGGCCGAAATCAACAACAACAACAAAAACAAAGATGAATACAAGATTAAACAACACAAAGGATAGGAAATCAGACCTCAGAACCCTAAGCTCTGATACCAAATGACAAGAACTCACTTGGGTTGGAAACCAAGCAAACCCCCAAGCATCTTTCTCAAAACCCCAAGAACTTTGAATACTGATTTTGTAGGAACAAAACCCAACCAAGATCAGCCCCTAACCACCATGAAACTCACGTCCATGATAACCAGAAGCATGAAATCAGATTGTATTTTGCTAGCAATGGAGACGCCACTAAGTTGCCAAGCTTAGATAAGTCAATTTGAACTTGAAAAGGGGAATCCCTCCCTCAACAAGGTTTTGGCCATAGCCATGGAAAGCTAAGCTTTTCTCTCTTTCAAAATTCTGTATATTATGTTGGTTATCCAAAAATACAAAGAAGAGTCATATAATAAGGGTTACAAAAGGGTAAAAAGGCTAAAATGACCCTAGAGCTAAAATTACCAAACGCCCTAAGTCAAGCACCTCAACCACGACCATTAGGTCCTTTTGCACCTAAATAAACTTAAAACAAAGATTAGAAGCTAATCTCACTTAAGCTAATTAAGGTGCTTACATGCTATAGTAAATTGACGTGCTTTCGGCGCTAAGTACAAATCTAATCATAATTAAGCCTAATGGCATAGTCAACCATGCTAATTACATCATAAATAAAGTCAAAATGTCGAGCACAAATGACAAAAATGCCCCCATTTGGCCGAATTCAATATAGTCCCAAAATGGGTGAAATCGGGTCAAAATGGTGCTGGTACTGAAGCTGCTCTGCTATGCTTCAGTCTGAGCTGATCTGGGTCAAATGAAATAGTTTGGGGACCTCTCTGGTTATGCCCATATGTGTCTCTGGTGTGCACTTGACTTGGTTGCTGCAACTGGTCACATAGCTCTAAGCTAGTCCCGCAAAGGCCTCTCTGATCTTCTTTGCTCTTTGACGTGTGATTGGACCTGTTGGCAACTGCATGGGTTCCTCTAAGTTGTTAGCTGCATCCTGTAATGTCTCTGGTGTGGTTGGACTCATGTCACCAACCCACCATCCTCTATGGAATACCAACAGTCCGCAAAACCTCAACCAAAAAGTCCGAACGAACAATGTCATAAGCTTTCATCAAGTCAATCTTAAGAGCACATCTCGGGGAACCACCAGTTCGATGATAATTCCGAATTAATTCCTGACACAAAATAATATTGTCGCTGATACGCCTACCTGCAACAAAATCAGATTGATTATGACTGATCATAGATGGAAGGATAACCTTGATCCTATTCGCAATAAGCTTAGCAATACACTTGTAAATATTATTGCAACAAGAAATAGGCCGATAATCCTTAACCTGGGAAGGGTTGGGAATCTTAGGAATCAGAGCAATAGAAGTAGCATTAACCTGCCTCAAGAGACGCCCAGAGGAAAAGAAAGAGTGAATAGCACAAAGGACATCATCCCCTACAACACTCCAAGACTTCTTAAAGAAACCCGAATTAAACCCATCTGGGCCTGGAGCTTTATTGTCCTTCAGCGCGAACAAGACAGCCTTAATCTCCTCATCCGAAACCTCCCGGGTAAGAGTCTCACTCTGCTCAGCAGTCACATGTCTAGTAATAGCAGATCGAAGGGCAACCCTATCAATATCCTGCTGACAGTGCTGGGGACCCAAAAGGGTCTCAAAAAAAGAAACAATCTCATCTCTAACCAAAACATCATCCTCCACACGGGTCCCATCCTCCTTAGTGATAGAAGTAATCTTGCTACGGCCGTGAAAACTCTTCATAGCAGTAAAGAAGAATTTAGTATTCTGATCCCCAAGGTTTAGCCACTGAACACGAGATTTCTGTCTATTGAAGCCTTCCTCAGCCCGACTCATGTCACCATACCGTAACGAAAGACTAGCTTCTTCAGCTAACAGAGCAGGGTCACTAGGGCACTCCTGTAAAGCACACTGCACTCTATCCAACTCCCTCCTAATCTCCAAAACCCTACACGGAATCTTAGAGAAATGCTCAACATTAAACTTCTTCAAGGCCAACTTAACACTCTTCAGCTTACAACATAAACGGAACATCGGAGTACCATGAACATCAATATCCCAAGCCCTAGCCACAACAGAGAGAAAATCGGGATGATCAACCCAAAAATCAAAGAATTTGAAGGGAATTTTCCTCTTAGGGAGCTCTGCAAGTTTAACTACCATAGGAGAATGATCTGAAATCCGGGGGGAAGAAAGCGGGCAGAAGAACCCGGGAAGAGACACTCCCAAGAAGAATTAACGAGAACACGGTCCAACTTACGCCAAATAGGAGACTGAATCTGCTTATTAAACCAAGTAAACTGACAACCAGAGAACTGAAGATCATCCAAACCAGCCTGACCCAAACAGCAGCCCAAATCGTCTTTCCAAGCCGGCCAAGCCACAGATCCACCACAATGCTCAATCGGAGAGCGAATAGCATTGAAGTCTCCCAAAACAAGCCAAGGAGAATCATCAAAAACACTACCACTAGAAATCAGGTCGGCCCAAAGCTCCCGACGCTTCTCGTAGTCACACTCACCATAAACCACCGAAACCACACAATTCCACATCCCAGAAATATGAGACACACTACAATGAATAACTTGAGCTGAAGAGCGAATAATGCTAACATCAATGTCACTAGGGTTCCAACACACCCAGATACGACCAAACGGGCGAATATCAGAGTGGCAAAAAAACTTCCATGAAGGATTAATCGCACGAGAGACATTCACAAAATTAACCTCCTTAACCTTGGTTTCAACTAAACCACACAACGAGAGCTTCTCATCACGAAGAAACCTTATAACTTCAGCATGTTTTAATGGGTCATTGAGACCCTGAATGTTCCAACAACCAAAAATCATTAAAACAGAGAAGAGTAGAGCCAAACCCAAACAAATCAGCGCCGACGACCCCCCCTCGGGGACTGCCGTTTCTGACTCCTCTTACCACCAGAACCCTTTCTAGATTTGTTACCATAAACCAATTTCTTGATCTCCAGAGAGTCAATGGCCTTATTAGCCAAACTGTTAACAATGGGAGTGGGCGAATCATAAGCTCCAGAAGGCGGGCACTCAGCTAAAACAGACTTAGGAAGATCCTCGACAAGAAGTGAAGAAGCAAGGGAACACCCACCTTCCTTATTTCCCTCTGCCTCCATAAAAACTGCCTCAGACGAAACCACAGATATAGAAGGAGTTACCAGAGCCGATTCCAACCTATCAGAAGAGCACTCACCTAATACAAGAATCCTATCAGTGGAAACATCCTGAATCACATCACTGCTCGAGCTAATAGGAGTGGTCACAGTTGCTCTCTTGCCTTTCTTCTTCTTAGAGACCGGGATCCAGACACCCTCCTTAGCCTTAGTAGTGTCAGCCGTAGCAAATTTATCCATAAAAGGAATAGATGGCTTGGGAATCCAAGACTGAGAAGGTTTACTAACCTCCTTACTGGAAGCCTTTTTAGGGCAGGAATTCACCGAATGGCCAAAAACTTCACAAGTGGTACATTTCACAGGAACCCATTCAAACTCAACCCTAATAGGTACCCTAGTACCATTAGGATACTGGAAAACAATCTCCTCGACAAGGGGGTTCCGAGCATCAATCTCAACACAAACTCGAGCGAAACTGAGCCATTTCCTGGAAAGGGTAATATGGTCAGCATTGAGAGGTCTCCCAACTGCACTGGCCACCCAACTAATCCCTTTAGACGTCCATAAATCAAAAGGCAGGTGAAAGAGTCTAATCCAAACCGGAACCTTAAATAGGTCCTCCTTGGTCAAAGATAATCCCGGTTGCCAAAGTTTGAGAACCAACGGTCTATTAGCCATATGCCAAGGGGCTCCGTCCAACACCGCACTAGCTTCTTGAAGGCTATCAAATCTAAACAAAAAGAAGCCATTATCGGAGGTTGAAACCTCTAGCAAACCAAGCCTCCCCCATAACTTGTGCGCAATAGAGTTGAAAGTTTGAAAATGGAGTCTTTTACCCACAAAGTAACCAACTAATGTACTTCGCCAATACACACTACCCTCTTCAATAACTTCAGCAGGAGGGCACACTATAACCTTACCATCAATAACATTTGGTTGAACATAATGTAGTGTGGTAGAAAAACATGTCGAGTCAAGAGGATCTACTCCTTTAGGTCCATTCAGCGCATTAGCATAACTTTTAGGACAAGCAGAACCATTACCCCCAATGCTACTGCAGGAGCCTCATTAGCAACAGACACAGCAACCTGACTCACACCCAAAGCATCACCAATCTCACTTACGCCTGTCAACTGGACATCATTCTGTCCACAAGCAGAGGTAGACCCAAAAATAGCCTCAGACACAGAAGGCAACAGTTCAGACCCTAAACTCAATCCACCAACAATGCCCCCAGTACCAACAACCTGCCCCAAAGCAACACCATTATCAGTCCCAGCATCAAACAAAACTGCCACAGCCGAGGACTTCAACTCCTCACCAACAGGTTTCCCAACATCCCCACGGCCAGAAACCACTACCGGCTGTGAACCAGTCTCCAAAAAAACAGAATCCACCACACTCGCAGCAGCACCACCAGCCAACACAGAAGAACCAACCCCAACAAGAAAGTCAAAACCAGATCCAGGAGAAGAATCCACACAGGTCGACTTACCGAGAACATTAGGTAGATCGGCAGTTCCCGGAGCAATCAGATGTAGAGAAACGCTGGGCTGAGAAGTCGGAATCAAGGACAACGGCACCAAAGAAGACAGCCCGAACGAAGAAACAGGAGACTTAAGGCCAGAAACCACAGGTTGAGCAGTATCGGCGGTCACCGAAACACCACGAGAAGCAGCTCGGACGGCCAACTGGCCAGCAGCAGGAACAAGACCCAACCCAGGACAAGACTCGGCTGAAGGACCAGAGGCCTGAGCGCACACTAAGGCACCAATCGAAGAACAAGAAACTATAGAGTTCACCGGATCCGACGAAGAACCAGAAAGCACAGAACGAGAATTTTGAATCGAAAAAGCTTCATCGGACGAAGGATCAAATGGAGCCATACGGTCAATAGATCTGACAGCCAAACGACCCCCAACAGAACGACGTGGCCCCAAAATTGGCAAACTGGAGACCGGCATCGGCGAACCAGAACGGAAGGGAGAAAGAGGGAAAGAAAGCACGGGTAAGGAGAGGTCACGGCAGGACAGAAAAAAACAATGATATGAGGAAGGCGGTTACTATAGGACGAGAAGAAAAGCCAAAGTTTAAAGGGTCAAAGGATTTATAATCGTAGTATTCATTCCTCTACATCACTCACCATTTGAAATTATTTATGGTTTTCAGCCACTAACTCCATTAGATTTGTTACCTTTGCCTGTTGATGAACATGCGGGGCTAGATGGAAAAAGGAAAGCTGATTTGGTGAAGCATATACATGAGAAAGCAAGAGAGCAAATACAGCGCAAAAATGAGCAATATGCTTCACATGCTAATAAGGGAAGAAAACATGTGGTATTTCAGCCTGGAGATTGGGTTTAGGAGTTATCACCACAGTGGGGGGATTCCGAGATGTGCGCTTAAGATTGATTTGATGATGGATTATGATACTAATCGTTGGGATTTTATGGTTGGGATTTTTAGGACCTTTGGGTTTCCAAAGAGGATGGTGGGTTGGATTTGGGAGTGTATTACCACTATATGTTCACAGTATCCATTATTAGGAATTTGAATGGTTTTTTTAGGGGGTCGTAGTTTGCGCCAAGGTGATCCCATGTCCCCTTATCTTTTTATTCTGGCTATGGAGGCTCTCTCTCCATTACTTCGGAATATGGTCCTTGATCAGGGTTTTAAGTTTCAATGGAGCTGCTCTAAGGACTCTCTCATCCATCTTTGCTTTGCATATGATTTGATGATTTTTATAGGGTGGATGTCAACTCAAACACCTTGATCAGGGATAGTCTTCAATAGTTCATGGGTTTATCAAGTTTGAATGAAGCTCACAGACCTTTGAAGACTTGAAGACTTTTGTATTTTTGTAATTTAGCCTTTAAGGGCATTGTTGTCTTTATGCCTTTAGGGTTTCTCTTTGTAACACTATTTTAAGCTTTCTTTATTTTTCATTTTGAGGACAAAAAATGAAATTTGTAAAACTCAAAAGCTTAAAGCTTTGGCTATGGTCGAATTCTTCTAAGGGAGGGATTCCCCTTTTCAAGTTTGAATCGACTTATCTAAGATTGGCAAACATAGTGGCGTCTCCATTGCTAGCAAAACACTACAAGGATTCATCTTAAAGGTTCTCAAGGGCAAGTTCTTTGTAGGTCTTCGTTGTGGCCTTGGAAGGGTTTTGTTCTTACAAAATCAAATTCGTTGTTCTTGGGGTTCTTTCCATTGCTTGGGGTTTGCTTGGATTTCGAATCCAAGTGTGTTTCTTGTCACCCCTCCCAATGATAACAGTTTGGCTGTTAAGGCTATAGATTCTTTGGAGATAAAGAAATTGGTTTTTGGCAACAAAGCTAAAAAGGGTTCTGGAGGTAAGAGGAGTCAGAAATGACAGTCCCCGAGAGGGGGTAGACGGCGTTTATCTGATTGGGTGGGTTCTTCTTTCCTATCTGTTTTTTATGATTTTTGGTTGCTAGAATATTCGGGGTCTCAATGACCCTATGAAACAAGCTGAAGTTAGGAGGTTTTTTCGTGATGAGAAGCTTTCTCTATGTGGTTTAGTTGAAACCAAGTTAAAGGATATTAATTATGTGAGTGTCTCTCAAGCAATAAATCCTTCGTGGAAGTTCTTTTGCCATTCTAATGTTCTTTCGTTTGGCCGTATTTGGGTTTGTTGGAATCCTAGTGACATTGATGTGAGCATTATTCATTCTTCATCTCAAGCTATACATTGTCATGTGTCTCATGTTTTTGGGTTTTTGAGCTGTGTGGTTTCTGTAGTTTATGGTGTGTGTGACTATGCAAAACGTCGGGAGCTATGGGCCGACCTGATTACTTATGGTAGTGACTTTGATGATTCTCTGTGGTTAGTTATGGGGGATTTCAATGCCATCCGCACATCGGTTGAGCATAGTGGTGGTTCTTTATAGTGGCCGTCTTGGAAAGATGATTTGGGTTGCTGCTTGGGTCAGGCTGGTTTGGATGATCTTCAGTTTTATGGCTGTCGTTTTACATGGTTTAATAAGTAGGTTCACTTTCCTATCTGGCGTAAGCTTGATCGTGTTATCGCTAACTCCTTTTGGGAGTGTATCTTCCCGGGTTCGGTTGCCCGGTTTCTTCCCCCTCGGATTTCGGATCACTCTCCTATGGTTGTTAAGCTTGCTGAGCTCCCAAAGAGGAAATTCTTTTTAAATTCTTTGATTATTGGGCTGATCATCCTGATTTCTTCTCTGTTGTGGCTAGGGCTTGGGATATTAATGTTCGTGGTACTCTGATATTCCGTTTGTGTAGTAAGTTGAAGAGTGTTAGGGTGGCTTTGAAGAAGTTTAATGTTGATAACTTCTCTAATCTTTCGGGTAGGGTCTTGGAGATTAGAAGGGAGTTGGATAGGGTGCAGTGTGCTTTACAGGATAGCCCTAGTGACTTTGCTTTGTTAGCTAAAGAAGCAAGACTTTCTTTAGGGTATGGTGATTTGAGTCGGGCTGAGGAGGGCTTCAATAGACAAAAATCTCGTGTTCAATGGCTCAACATGGGGGATCAGAATTCGAAATTCTTCTTTACTACTATGAAGAGTCTTCATTGTCGTACTAAGATAACTTCTTTTACTAAGGAGGATGAGACTCATGTGGAGGATGATGTTTTGGTTAGGGAGGAGAATTTATCTTTTTATGAGACTCTTTTGGGGCCACATCCTTGTCAGCAGGACATTGATAGGGATGTTTTCCATTCCGCTATTACTAAACATGTGTCTGATGAGCAGAGGGATACTCTTGCCCTGGAGGTTTCTTATGAGGAGATTAAGTCTGTCTTATTTTCTTTGAAGGACAATAAGGCTTCTGGCCTAGACGGGTTTAATTCGGGTTTCTTTAAGAAGACTTGGAGTATTATGAGGGATGATGTTCTTTGTGCTATTCATGCTTTCTATTGTTCAGGGCGTCTCTTGAAGCAGGTTCATGCCAAGGCTATTGCTTTGATTCTGAAAATCCCAAACCCTTCCTAAGTTAAGGACTTTCGACCTATTTCCTGCTGTATCACTATTTATAAGTGTATTGCCAAGCTTATTGTGAATCAGATTAAGATTGTCCTTCCTTCAGTGGTCAGCTCTAATCAATCTGCTTTTGTTGCGGGGCGGCGTATTTGCGATAACATTTTATTCTACCAGGAACTGGTGAGGAATTACCATCGGAGTGGTGGAACCCCTAGATGTGCTCTTAAGATTGATTTGATGAAAGCTTATGATACTGTCCGTTGGGATTTTATGGTTGAGGTTTTGCGGACTTTTGGTTTTCCTGAGAGGATGGTGGGCTGGATTCAGAAGTGTATGACCTCTATTGTGTTTCCTGTCTATATTAATAGGGAGTTGAATGGTTTTTTCTCTGGGGGCCGTGGTTTGCGACAAGGGGATCATATGTCTCCTTTTCTTTTTATTTTGGCAATGGAAGTTCTCACGGGCTTACTTCAGACTATGACTCATGATAGAGGTTTTAAGTTTCAATGGCGGTGTTCTAAAGACAGGCTCACTCATCTTTGTTTTACAGATGACCTTATGATTTTTTGTAAGGCGGATGCTCCCTCGGTCTCTTTGATCAAGGATTGCCTTGGGTAGTTTATGGGTTTATCTGGATTGGTCCCGAATCCAGCTAAGAGTCATATTTTCTCCTCTGGTATCTCTCATTCTTTAAAGGATCAGCTGCTTCATTTGTTGGGTTTCCAAGAGGGTTTTCTCCCAGTTCGCTATTTGGGAGTTCCTTTGATTTCTACTAAGCTACGGGCTTCAGATTGTACTTCTCTTATTGAGTGTATCGTCAGGTGTGCCAAGAGTTAGAGTAGCAGGTTTCTTTTGTTTGCAGGGCGGCTTCAGCTCATTAAGTCTGTTTTGTTTTCTATTCAAGTTTATTGGTCTTCTTTATTCATTCTTCCTATGTCTGTTATTAAGAAGGTTTAGACGACTCTCAGTTCTTTTCTTTGGAAGGGTAGTGAGCTTACTTCATCATGGGCGAGAGTGGCTTGGAGTACTGTTTGTTTACCTTTGAAATAGGGGGGTTTGGGGATTAAGAGTTTGGCAACTTGGAATAGAGCGGCTATTGTTAATCATTTATGGTTTCTTTGCTCTGGTCAGATCTCCTCCTGGTCGAATTGGGTTCAGTCTTACTTACTTCGGGGACGGAGCTTTTGGGAGATGTCGTGTCTTAGAGATAGCACTTGGAGTTGGCGGAAGATTCTGGAGCTTCGTTCTTGGGCTCGTCGGAAAATGAGGTTTAGGGTTGGGGTGAGAAGACATTGCTGTGGTTTGATAACTGGCATCCATTGGGTCTGATTATGGATACGTTGGGTGAGAGAGTTATTTATGACTCTAGCTTGGATAAGATGACTACAGTTGCTACTATTATCTCTGACTCTTCTTGGCGTTGGCCCCCTACTAGGTCAGCTGCCCTTGTTGAGTTGGCTCAGCCCCTTCTTTTGGATCCTTCTTATTTGCGGGAGGATGAGATATTCATGGAGACTCTCAACACTGGATCCACAAGTTCACCATATGGAGGAGCACTAGAACCAAACCAACTTGAAGAGACGGTGAATTATGTCAACAATTTCAACAGACAGGGGAACAATCCATTTCCAACATCTACAATCCAGGGTGGAGGAATCATCCTAATTTTTCATGGAGCAACAATTCAGGATAAAAGAACAATCCACCACCTGGATTCCAACAGCAGAACTATCCACCACCGGGATTTCAACAACAGAACAAAGGCCAGGAACATGAAAAAGAACCAGAAATGAAAGAATGGATTGCAGAGATGTTCAAAAAGCAACAAGCAGCATATGATGCTATCTTTCAGAGCCAATCTGCTTCCATCAAAGCACTGGAGAATCAAATCGGACAACTGGCCAATGCTCAGAGTTACAGACCGCCAAGTAATCTTCCCAGGAACACAGAACCAAATCCAAGGAACATAGGGAAGGAGCAGTGTCATGCCATCATGTTAAAAAGCGGTACTGAAATCAACAAAGATGTTGGAGCTAAAACAACTGCTGAGGAAGTTCCAAAAGAAACAAAGCAACAGATGGAGGAAAAAGAAGCAAAGGAAAAAGAACAGATCACCCCACCTCCACATTTTCCTCAGCGTCTTCAGAAAAACAAATTGGACAAGCAGTTTGCTCGTTTCCTGGAGGTGTTCAAAAAGCTTCACATCAACATTCCATTTGCAGAAGCCTTGGAACAAATGCCCAGCTATGTAAAATTCATGAAAGACATTCTTTCACGAAAACGGAGATTGGGAGATTACGAGACAGTAGCATTGACAGAAGAATGCAGCACCATCATTCAGAGGAAGCCCCAAAGTTGAAAGATCCTGGCAGTTTCACCATGTTGGTTTCTTTTTTTTTTTGGATAAAGTAAGTATTATAACCAAAAGAAAACTATACAAAGAGCAAAGGGGCATACCCCAGGCAACTAGAGAGGACAAGCCCTCCTAGAAGAAAAGCCGAAAGGCTACAAGCAAAAGAACAATCAGAAGATGTCAACGGGCAAGTGCCAAGAAAAGTGAAGCCATTTATTGTCATAAGATGGTTTCACCTTACGTAAAAGGCTAGCACGGTTCCGAACATCAAAGACAATATCATAAATGAGAGTAGAAACAGGCCGAAAAGGCATATCATGAGTGCGAGCATTCCTCTCCCTCCAAATATGGTAGACTGTCGCGGCAAAGGACAGACGCACCAGAAGGTGACATAGAGAGGCATCAGTGAACTGACATAACCACTCAACAGAATGACGCCAATCCCGGCGAGTCAAATCTATCCCACACATAGCCAGCACAGACGACCAGACCTTCGAAGAGAAGGTGCACTGGAAGAAAAGATGATCAGTGTTCTCACTTGAACAACCACAGAGAATACAACGTGAGCAAGTAGAGATACCAAACCTCATCAAACAATCCTGGGTACAAAGGCCTCCCTGAATAGACATCCAAAGTAAGAAGGAATGGCGGGGAATAGCCTTCCGGAACCAACCAACTCGAGACCAAAGCAGCAAATTTCCCCTAGAACGCATGGCGTTCCAGGCACTACCCACAGAAAATCTCCCCCTTTTATCATCCTCCCAAATCAGCACGTCCTCCCGCAAACTAGAAGGCGACGAAAGCTGGGACTGAGCCAAGTCAACAAGGGCAGCAGACCTAGATGGGGGCCAACGCCAAGTAGAATCAGAGATAATGGAAGCAACTGTGGCCATCCTATCCAAGCCAGAGTCATAAATCACTCTCTCACCCATCGTGTCCACAATCGGGCCCAAAGGATGCCAGTAATCAAACCACAATAAAGTTTTCTCACCATTCCCAATCCTTACTCTCATCCGCCGCCGGGACCAAGAACGAAGCTCCAAGATCTTACGCCAACTCCAAGAGCAATCAGTAGGACATGGGACCTCCCAAAAACTTCTCCCCCTCAACAAATAAGAGTGGACCCAATTCGACCAAGATGAAACCTGGCCAGAACAAAGAAACCAAATGTGCTTAACAATAGCCGCTCTATTCCAAGTATCCAAACTCTTAATCCCCAGCCCCCCCTCCTTTAAAGGTAAACAAACTCTACTCCAAGCCACTCTCGCCCCATTAGAGGTAAGCGCACTACCCTTCCAAAGGAAAGAACGCAGAATCGTCTCCACCTTCCTAATAACAGACTTAGGAAGAATAAATAAGGAAGACCAATAAACTTGAATGGAGAACAAAACCGACTTAATAAGCTGAAGCCGACCCGCAAAAGAGAGAAACTTACTACTCCAACTCTTAGCACGCATAACAATACGATCCACAAGAGAAGCACAATCTGAGGCCCGAAGCTTAGTAGAGATCAATGGGACTCCTAAGTACTTCATTGGAAGAACCCCAACTTGGAACCCCAAAACAAGACGCAGTTGGCCCTGAATGGTAGAAGAGATACCAGAAGAGAAGAAATGACTTTTAGCTGGATTCGGGATCAAACCTGATAAACCACTGAACTGCCCGAGACAATCCTTGATCAAGGAAACCGAGGAAGCATCTGCTTTACAAAAAATCATAAGGTCATCCGCAAAGCAGAGATGAGTAAGACGGTCCTTAGAACACCGCCAGTGGAACTTGAAACCCGGATTAAGAGCCATATTACGAAGAAGACCTGACAGAACTTCCATAGCCATAACAAAGAGATAAGGAGACATAGGATCACCTTGTCGCAACCCACGACCCCCAGAGAAAAAACCATGCAACTCTCCATTAATAGACAAAGAAAACCTGGTAGTAGTCATACATTCCTGAATCCAACCCACCATCCTCTCAGGAATACCAAAAGTCCGCAACACCTCAACCAAGAAATCCCAACGAACAGAGTCATAAGCTTTCATCAAGTCAATCTTAAGAGCACATCTCGGGGAACTACCAGTCCGGTGATAATTCCGAACCAATTCCTGACATAAAAGAATATTGTCGCTGATACGCCGTCCCGCAACAAAAGCAGATTGATTATGACTGATCACCGAAGGAAGGATAACCTTGATCCTATTCGCAATAAGCTTAGCAATACACTTGTAAATAGTATTGCAGCAAGAAATAGGCCTATAATCCTTAACCTGAGAAGGGTTAGGAATCTTAGGAATCAGAGCAATATAAGTAGCATTAACCTGCTTCAAGAGACGCCCAGAAGAAAAGAAAGAGTGAATAGCACAAAGAACATCATTCCCAACAATATTCCAAGACTTCTTGAAGAAACCCGAAGTAAACCCATCTGGGCCTGGAGCTTTATTATCCTTCAACGCGAAAAGGACAGCCTTAATCTCCTCGTCTGAAACCTCCCGGGAAAGAGTCTCACTCTGCTCGACAGTCACATGTCTAGAAATAGCAGATTGAATGGCCCCCTATCAAAATCCTGCTGACCATGCTGGGGACCTAAAAGAGTCTCAAAAAAGGAAACAAACTCATCTCTAACCAAAACATCTTCCTCCAAGCGGGTCCCATCCTCCTTAGTGATAGAAGTAATCTTGTTGCGACCGTGAAAACTCTTCATAGCAGTAAAGAAGAATTTAGTATTCTGATCCCCAAGGTTAAGCCACTGAACACGAGATTTCTGTCTATTGAAGCCTTCCTCAGCCTGGCTCAAGTCTCCATACCGTAACGAAAGGCTAGCTTCTTCTGCTAGCAGAGCAGGGTCACTAGGGTGGTCCTGTAAAGCACATTGCACTCTGTCCAACTCCTTCCTAATCTCCAAGACTCGACACGGAATCTTAGAGAAATGCTCAACATTAAACTTCTTCAAGGCCACCTTAACACTCTTCAACTTACAACATAAACGGAACATAGGAGTGCCATGAACATCAATATTCCACGCCCTAGCCACAACAGAGAGAAAATCAGGATGATCAGCCCAAAAATCAAAGAATTTAAAGGGGATTTTCCTCTTAGGGAGCTCTGCAAGCTTAACTACCATAGGAGAATGATCAGAAATCCGGGGGGGGGGGGAGAAAGCGGGCAGAAGAACCCGGGAAGAAACACTCCCAAGAAGAGTTAACAAGAACACGGTCCAGCTTACGCCAAATAGGAGACTGAATCTGCTTATTAAACCAAGTAAACTGACAACCAGAGAACTGAAGGTCATCCAAACCAGCCTGACCCAAACAGCAGCCCAAATCATCTTTCCAAGCCGGCCAAGCCACAGACCCACCACAATGCTCAATCGGAGAACGGATGGCATTGAAGTCTCCCAAAACAAGCCACGGAGAATCATCAAAAACACTACCACTAGAAATCAGGTCAGCCCAAAGTTCCCGACGCTTCTCGTAGTCACACTCACCATAAACCACCGAAACTACACAATTCCACCTCCCAGAGATATGAGACACGCTGCAATGAATAACTTGAACTGAAGAGTGAATAATGCTAACATCAATGTCACTAGGGTTCCAACAAACCCAGATACGACCCAACGGGCTAACATCAGAATTGCAAAAAAACTTCCATGAAGGATTAATCGCACGAGAGACATTCACAAAATTAACCTCCTTAACCTTGGTTTCAACTACACCACACAACGAGAGCTTCTCATCACAAAGAAACCTCCTAACTTCAGCATGTTTTAATGGGTCATTGAGACCCCGAATATTCCAACAACCAAAAATCATTAAAACAGAGAAGAGTAGGTCCAAACCAACCAAATCAGCGCCGACGACCCCCCCTAGGGGACTGCCGTTTCTGACTCCTCTTACCACCAGAACCCTTTCTAGATTTATTACCATAAGCCAATTTCTTGAAATCCAGAGAGTCAATGGCCTTATTAGCCAAATTGTTAACCATGGGGGTAGGCGAATCAAAAGATACAGAGGGCGAGGACTCAGCTAACTCAGACTTAGGGGGACCCTCAACAAGATGTGAAGAAGCAAGGGAACACTCACCTTCCATATTTCCAACTGCCTCCACAGAAACTGTCTCAGAAGAAGCCACAGGCAAAGGAGGAGTAACCAGAGCCGAATCCAACCCATTAGAAGAGCATTCACCCAAAACAAGAGTCCTGTCAGTATAAACATCCTGAGTCACATCACCACTCGAGCTAATAGGGGTAGTCACAGATGCTCCCTTGCCTTTCTTTTTCTTAGTGACCGGGATCCAGACACCCTCTACTTCCTTATTAGTGTCAACCATAGCAGCTTTATCCATAGACGGAATAGAAGGCTTGGGAATCCGGGATTGAGAAGGTTTAGAAACCTCCTTACTAGGAGCCTTTTTAGGGCAAGAATTCACTGAGTGGCCAACAACTTCACAAGTGGAACATTTCACAGGAACCCATTCGAACTCAACCCTAATAGGTACCCTAGTACCATTAGGATTTTGGAAAACAATCTCCTCAGCCATGGGGTTCCGAGCATCAATCTCAACACAAACACGAGCGAAACTGAGCCGTTTCCTGGAAATGGTAACATGGTCAGCATTGAGAGGATTACCAACTGCACTAGCAACACAGCTAATTCCTTTCGCCGTCCATAAAGTAATAGGCAGGTCATAGAGTCTGATCCATACCGGAACCTTGAACAAGTCCTCCTTAGTCAAAGATAAATCAGGATGCCAAAGTTTGAGAACCAACGGTCTATTAGCCATATGCCATGGGGCCCCATCCAACACCACACTAGCCTTTTTAAGGCTATTAAATCTAAACAAGAAGAAACCATTATCGGAGGTAAGAACCTCTAGCAAGCCTAGCCTCCCCCATAACTTGTGTGCAATAGAGTTGATAGTTTGAAAAGGAAGTCTTTTACCCACAAAGTAACCAACTAATGTACTCCGCCAATACACACTACCTTCTTCAATAACTTCAGCAGGAGGGCACACTATAACCTTGCCATCAATAACATTTGGTTGAACATAGTGCAAAACAGTAGAAAAACAAGCCGAGTCAAGAAGATCTACTCCTTTAGGTTCATTCAGCACACTAGCATAACTCTTAGGATTAGCCCCTAAAGCGACTGCAGGAGACAACACAGACAAACCATCTACCTTAACAGCCCCCGAGGAACTAATCATAGGGACCTCTCTTCATTTATATATCTAAGGTGATCTAATCACAAATGATGCCTCTTTATATCATCTTCTGGTTCGTTTGTCCTTTGCAGCGTCAGTTTACCATATATGGAGGGAGAGGAATGCTCGCACTCATGATATGCCTCTTAGGCCAGTTTCTGTTCTTCTATATGATATTGTTTTTGATGTTCGGAATCGTGTTAGTTCTTTACGTAAGGTGACTCCATCTTATGACAATAAATGGCTTCACCTTTCGTGGCACTTGCCCGATGACATCTTTAGTTGATCTTGTAGCCGTTTGGCTTTCTTCTAGGAGGGCTTGTCCTCTCTAGATCCTGGGGGATGCCCCTTTGCTCTTGTTTAGTTTTCTTTTGGTTATAATACTTACCTTATCCAAAAAAAATCACAAATGATGAGAGTGCAATTTCCTTGTCACATAGTTAATTTGTACAACAACACTATGATCTGTACAAATAGTGACGCTATGGGTCATATTATCCAACACACCATTCCTTGCATCATAGGAGAACATAACTTTGGTAAGGCTTTATGTGATTTAGGTCAAGTGTTAACTTGATGCCTTTTTCTATTTTCAGGAAATTACAGATTGGAGAAACAATACCAACTTCAGTCTCTCTACAACTTGCTGATAGAACGCTCGTATTTCCAAGAGGCGTAGTTGAGGATGTGCTGGTCAAGGTTGACAAATTCATTTTCCCAGCAGATTTTATTGTCATTAATATGGAGGAAGACGCAGACGTGCCAATCATCCTCGGGAGACCATTCTTGGCTACAGGTCGAACCATTATTGATGTACAAAAAGGAGAATTAACCATGAGGGTACAGGACCAATAGGTAACATTCAATGTTTTCAAGGCCATGAATTTCCCAGATGATGAAAAGAAGGAGGAATGTTTCAGACTTGATGTGATACACAGTACCATTCAGAACTCCAATGCAATGTAAAGTTCTACTGACAAACTTAAAACATGTCAATTGCCTGTGGAGCCTGAAGATAAAGCATCTTTTGCACTAAAAAGGCCAATTCTTGCACTACAGGAATAGAAGAGAAAAAGTTCCACCAGCTCAACGAATTGGAGGAATTTCACAATCAGCCTTTTGAGGATGCCAAATTGTACAAAGAAAAGGGCAGACATGATGAGAAGTTAGTGTGCATACAATTGGAACTAGGGCAGAAGGTACTGTTAAACAAATCAAGGGTGAAATTCTTCCCATGGAAGCCAAAATCACGGTGGTCAGGTCCATTTGTGATCACCAAAGTTTTACCAGATAGAGCCGTTGAGATACATGATCCTGACTCCAACAAAATTTTCAAGGTTAAAAACAAGCGTGTTAAGCACTACTGGGGAGAATCATTTGAGCAACAAAAAGAAAGTGTCACGCTTTCAGATCGAGCCTAACGTTCGAGAAGTCACGTCTAGCTGTCGACATTAAACTTAGCGCTCGTAGGGAGGCAACCCATGCAATTTGTGTATATATTGTGATCTGGTTTGTTTTATTTTTGTGTGTTTAATTTTTGCAGGTAAAGTCATTTCACGATGGAAGAAGCTCTCGCAAAACTTCACAAGAAATTTCCTTCTCTCCCTCAAAAATCTCTGATGAAAGTCTACAAAGCTCGTTTGGAACGGATGAGACTACTGATGATCAAAGGTATTCCTAATGATATTTGTTGGGTAATTGAATCACGGGTCCGATTGGCAGGTGAGTCTTCTGAATCTTTTATTTCACATCTGCCTGGTTGGAAGAAGCACCTATGCAAAGAAACGTAGAGCTAAGCAAATGGGTGTTTGTTACAAATATGCACGCTGGAATTGCAATACTCATTGTCGTTCTTTAGGAATGGTGTCTGATAATCGTGAAGATAAAATTAAATTCATTAGGGATGGCTTGAGTAAGGAGTCTGTAGATAATATATCTTTGACTCTTGAGACGCATCCCAGTTGATATGTTCATATAGCCATTCGCAAATTACATACACAATTTCAAAAAGAAAGACAACAGTTAAGTCTCGGCAATCTGACTCAAAAAGACCATGTTTGCCAATTTATCAGAAAATTGGATGGGAAGCTTGTCCCTACGCATAGACGTCAATCAAGCCGCTACTTTTCTTGTACATATTATATCTCTTTGTCTTTTCCTAATAATTGTAATTTTTTTTGTTGTTTTCTTTTATTTTCTTCGACAGGATCCAGACCTTTTTGACTATCACGATTTATTTTACTGTTAACTAATAATTGTCATTTGGCAGGTACTAGTGCTATTATTTTACTCACCCTTTTTCAGGTATTATAAATTCAACTCATTATTGCACTTTTGAAGACATCCAGAGTAAAACATGGAAGCCACTTCAAGAAGACGATTTGAAAACATCTGTGTGTTTCACAATACATAGAAGCAGCACAAGAATTGGGTCGAGTCTTAGCTGCAAGGAATATGCACTTAGTATATGGCGGAGGCAATCTTGGACTAATGGGGATCGTTTCAAAGGCCATACAGGAAGGAGGCAGTCACGTTTTGGGAATCATCCCAAAACCCTTGGCAGAGGCAAATCTTATTAGACCATCAAATGGAGAGGAACTGATCGTGCCAGGTATGTCTGAACGATTAGTAGAAATGATTAACCGTGCTGATGCTTTTATTGCTTTGCCAGGTGGCTTGAGCACATTGGAGGAAATTTTTATAGTGCTATCTTGGGCGAACTTGAACATACACCAGAAACCAATTGGGCTATTTAACGTTGATGGATTTTATGATTTTCTTTGTATGTTTCTTGATGATGCTCGGAGAAATGGGTTCGTGTCAAAACCTATGAAAGAACTCCTATATACTACCAAAACTGCTCCGGATCTAATAGACCAACCTTAGCCTATGAACCACAAGTTGACCCTATCCTTTCAAAGATAAATTGGTCCGAGGACGAACGTGGTAGAGGCGTCGGATTAATCTGGATCTTAACCTTTAATTTCCTGTAGAATTTCAGCTAACTAGATATTATCTTCTAAACTCTTCTTCTACTGTTTAAGATATTGGGGACAATGTCTCATTTAGGTTTGGGGGAGGGAATTAGTTGATCAGTACCTTGTTTTAGTTTGTGTGTTTGTTTATTTTTAGGCCAAAATTTTTCGAAAAATACAAAAAAAAATTGAAAATTTTTCAAAAATTACAAAAATATTTTGCGTTTTTGTGTTTTTATTTTGACTAAAAAGGTGAAATTGGTAAGAGATAGCTGAGTAAGGAGTTTCCACTCCTGAGACGTATCTCAAACCTAATTCGGAACAAGTTAATTTTTGTTTATTTCCTTTTGAATTATTTTATTTTGTGAATTCTCCATAATACTGACTAAAATGGATCTTCATATGCTCAGTTAGCAGGTATTATCAATATGCATAGTAACATACGGACATGAGCTATAATTGAAAAGTTTGTAATATTCAGTGCTCTAGTCAGCATCTCAAAATGTGATGGATTAAAAAAACAAATGTCTAAGATCCGAGTTATTAAGTCTGTAAGGGTGTTTTAACACCTAGTACCCTAAAGCCAACTGGTTTGGGAGTCACTGGCTCAAAGCTCGCTACATGGATCAAAGATGCTGCAAAAATATATATCTGAAGTTTGAGTAATTAAGTCCGTAGGGGTGTCTTAACACCTGGTGCCCTAAAGCCAACTGGTTTGGGAGCCACCGACCCAACACTCGCTACATAGATTGAAGATATTGTATATATAAAAAAAAAATATCAAAAATCAAAGAAAAAAAATTAGAAAAATTATTCCATTGCTGCAAAAAGTTGTGAATTCTGATAAAACTTTAGGACAAAAATATTACTCTCTTATCAACTGCACTTGTGACTGTTGTGGGCAAAAATGAGTTGATTAATATTTTGTCGGCTGTGCATATGGAGAATGGTAAATATAATCGGAGAATTTACTTATTCAGTAATTTAGAAAGAAAGAAAGAAAACAACTAGTAACTTGGAGTATAAGTTTCACCTGATTAGTCACTAACTTCTTTATTCTATTTTCTCTTGTCTTTTTGCTTTTGTGTGCATTAGTTTTATTATCTTTTTACTTTTGTAAAATGTTTGTGGGTATCGTTGTTGTAAGCCCTCACGAGACTATAACTCGTCCACTAGGGACACCTAGGGGTTGAAAGGCTTGTTGCATATGCTAAATGCAACCGTGATCCCTACGAAAGTGGCTTAGTTTAATTTTAATTGTTTCTTGTATTTTATTTTATTGTTTTGATCGAGGACTAGCAAAATGTTAGGTTTGGGGGTGTGATAGAGGGGAAAATATATCAATATTTACCGCCCCTTTTACTTAATATTTTGTTTAGTTTCTCGGGTTTGATGAACGTTTTGATGTTTTTAATTTATTTTACAGATAAAATAATATTGGGACACAATGAAATCATTTAGGACGAAATGTGGGTCAAATAAGAGAAAAAATTGGACTTGACATATTAATTTTGGATATTGGAAACTTGAAAGGGCGTTTTAACGAAGTGCAGTATTGGAAATTCCAATTTTGCGCATGTGTCATATTTTGGGCATAACTTTTTACTCCGATATCGGATTGAGCTGATTCAAGTTCCAGATTAAAGAAGACTCAAATATCTACAACTCTGAAAGAAAAAATAATTTCGAATTCTGAAGATTTCATGCCCGAAATTGATGAACCATCTAGAAGTGTGTTGTGTGTAATTATTAAAGTCATTTTCAAAGCAAAAAAATAAATTAATAAATAAATAATAAAAATTATTAAATCACCACCAAACATGATAAGCAATTAGTGGAGCAATTAATAATGGATTTGGTGGAGCAATTAGTGGAGCAATTAATAATGGATTTGGTGGATGATTTGGTGGAGGCAAAATTTTGCCTATAAATATCAAGCCATTTCATTTGTAAATTCATACTTTCTTCTAAGGAATTCCTTAAGAATACTAAGAAGATTGTATTTGTTGTTTATTTACAGCTTTCAGTAATTAATTTCCGCTTTCACACTTTCTTTTCTTTACTTTTCAGTTTTTATTTCCGCAATTTACTTTTACGCACAATACTTTTCTTTCTTTAATTTTCAGTTCTTACTTTTCGGTAATGAGGAGGTAACTCCCATTTGATGGGGTAAAAGGTAAAACTTTTATTACTAATATTTAGATTAATCTTCCTTAATTATAATATATAAACTAGTTAAAACCTGACTTAACGAGGATACCGCCATATTGGTCGGTTGGTAATTATTTAAATTGGTTTTAACCTGACTAAACTGGATACCGCCTGATTGGTCGGTTGGTAATTACTTATTAATTTGACTTAATCTGGATACCGCCTATATGGCTGGTTGGTAATTATCATGCAAAGTTAATATTATATTAATGGAGATATCTAAAATAGAAGTAATAAAAGTGGATCCTTTTACCTCAGCATTTTCTTTTATTGTACTTTTACTTTATTTACTTTTCAGCAATTTACTTTCAGCATTTACTTTTCAGCAATTTACTTTCAGCATTTACTTTTCAGTAATTTACTTTCAGCATTTACTTTTCAGCATTTAATTTTCAGTATTTAATTTCAACATTTACTTTTTATCATTTTCTTTTCAGCAATTTACTTTTTAGCATTTTACTTTTTGTCTTTTATTTTATTTAAGTTTTTAATAGCCCTAGTTATGTGACTCTGCTCTGTTAGCTGAAGAAGCTAGTCTTTCGTTACGGTATGGTGTCATGAGTCGGGCTGAGGAAGGCTGAAATAGACAGAAGTCTCGTGTTCAATGGCTTAACCTTGGGGATCATAATACTAAATTCTTCTTTACAGCTATGAAGAGCTTTCATGGCCGTAGCAAGATTACTTCTATCACTAAGGAGGATGGGATCCGTGTGCAGGATGAGGCTTTGGTTAAAGATGAGATTGATTCTTTTTTTGAGTCCCTTTTGGGCCCCCAGCATTGTCAGCAGGATATTGATATGGTTGCCCTTAGATCTGCTATTACTAGGCATGTGACAGCTGAGCAGAGTGAGATTCTTTCCAGGGAGGTTTCAGATGAGGAGATTAAGGCTGTCTTGTTCGCGCTGAAGGACAATAAAGCTCCAGGCCCAGATGGTTTTAACTCGGGTTTCTTTAAGAAGTCTTGGAGTGTTGTGGGGAATGATGTCATTTGTGCTATTCACTCTTTCTTTTCCTCTGGGCGTCTCTTGAGGCAGGTTAATGCTATTCTATTGCTATGATTCCTAAGATTCCCAACCCTTCCATGGTTAAGGATTATCGGCCTATTTCTTGTTGCAACACTATTTACAAGTGTATTGCTAAGCTTATTGCGAATAGGATCAAGGTTATCCTTCCTTCAGTGATTAGTCATAATCAATCTGCTTTTGTTTCGGGTGGGCGTATCAGCGATAACATTCTCTTGTGTCAGGAGTTGGTTCGGAATTATCATCGGACTGGTGGTTCCCCGAGATGTGCTCTTAAGATTGATTTGATGAAAGCTTATGACACTGTTCGTTGGGACTTTTTGGTTGAGGTTTTGCGAACTATTGGTTTTCCTGAGAGGATGGTGGGTTGGATTCAGGAGTGTATGACTTCTACTAGGTTTTCTGTGTCTATTAATGGGGAGTTGCATGGTTTTTTTTTTTCTGGGGGTCGCGGGTTGCGACAAGGTGATCCTTTGTCTCCTTATCTCTTTGTTTTGGCTATGGAAGTTCTGTCAGGCTTACTTCATAATATGGCTCTTAATCAGGAGTTCAAATTCCATGGGCGGTGTTCTAAGAACCGTCTCACTCATCTTTGCTTTGCGGATGACCTTATGATTTTTTGTAAAGCAGATGTCTCCTCGGTTTCCTTGATCAATGATTGTCTCGGGCAGTTCAGTGGTTTATCAGGTTTAATCCCGAATCCAACTAAAAGTCATTTCTTCTCCTCTAGCATCTCTTCTTCTCTTCAGGGCCAGCTGCGTCATGTTCTGGGCTTCCAAGAAGGGATTTTTCATGTGAGGTACCTGGGAGTCCCTTTGATTTCTACTAAACTCCGGGCCTCAGATTGTGCTTCTCTTGTGGACCGTATTGATAAGCGTGCTAAGAGTTGGAGTAGTAAGTTTCTCTCTTATGTGGGGCGGCTTCAGCTCATTAAGTCTGTTTTGTTCTCCATTCAAGTTTATTGGTCTTCTTTATTTATTCTTCCTAAGTCTGTTATTAGGAAGGTGGAGACGATTCTCCGTTCTTTCCTTTGGAAGGGTAGTGAGCTCTCTTCTTCTGGAGCGAGAGTGGCTTGGAGTAGAGTTTGTTTACCTCTAAAGGAGGAGGGGTTGGGGATTAAGAGATTGGAAACTTGGAATAGAGCGGCTATTGTTAAGCACATTTGGTTTCTTTGTTCTGGTAAGATTTCTTCTTGGTCGAATTAGGTTCAGTCTTATTTGTTGAGGGGGAGAAGTTTTTGGGAGGTGCCTTGTCCTACAGATTGTTCTTGGAGTTGGCGTAAGATTTTGGAACTTCGTTCTTGGTCCCAGCGGCGGATGAGAGTTAGGATTGGGAATGGTGTGAAGACTTTATTGTGGTTTGATTTTTGGCATCCTATGGGTCCGATTGTGGATTCGTTGGGTGAGCGAGTGATTTATGACTCTGGCTTGGATAAGATGGCTACAGTTGCTTCCATTATTTCTGATTCTTCTTGGCGATGGCCCCCTTCTAGGTCTGTCGCCCTTGTTGATTTGGCTTGGACCCATATTTCGAATCCTTCTAGTATGAGGGAGGATGAGTTGGTTTGGGAGGATGATAGTAGAGGGAGATTTTCAGTGGATAGTGCCTGAAATGCTATGCGGGCAAGGGAAACCTTGGTGCATTGGTCCCGAGTTGTTTGGTTCCGTAAGGCCATTCCCCGCCATTCCTTTTTGCTTTGGATGTCTATTCAGGGAGGCCTTTGTACTCAGGATAGTTTGATGAGGTTCGGTATCTCTACTTGCTCGCGATGTGTTCTCTGTGGTTGTTCAAGTGAGGATATTGATCATCTTTTCTTCCAGTGCTCTTTCTCTTCTAAGGTCTGGTCGGTTGTGCTGGCTATGTGTGGGTTAGATTGGAGTTGCCGAGATTGGCCTCAGACTGTTGAGTGGATGTGTCAGTTTTCCGACGCCTCTTTACGTCATCTTCTTGTTCGGCTGTCTTTTGCCGCGTCAGTTTACCATTTATGGAGGGAGAGGAATGCCCGCACTCATGATGCGCATCTTCGACCTGTTTCTGTCCTGCTTAGTGATATTGTTTTTGATGTTCGGAATCGTGCTGTCTTTTTACGGAAGGTGAATCCATCTTATGACAATAAATGGTTTCACCTATCTTGGCACTTGCCCGATGACATTTTCTGTTGATCTTTTTTGCTTGTAGCCTTTCGGGCTTTTCTTCTACGAGGGCTTGTCCTCTCTAGTTGTCTGGGGTATGCCCTTTTGCGCTTGTATAGTTTTCTTTGGTTAATATACTTACTTTATCCAAAAAAAAATAATCACCTCTTCTGGCATCAAATGCACCTCTATCATCAAATGCACCTATATCCCTCCTATCATTCCTCCTATCAAACCTCCTATTAGGCCTCCTATCATGCCCAGGCTGAAATCTCTCATCCACATTATCAAGACCATCAGAATCATCAAACTCATTTTTCAGCTTCCTCTTCATCTGGTGGTACATACTTTGGTGGTACACGTTGAGGTGGCACATTATGAGGTGGTGGTATATGTTGGGGTGGTGGTGCTCTGGGACCGCTACCAGTTTGAATACTTTCTACACTCTTGGTCAATCTCTCCAAAGCAGTATTCATGTTCTCCATCATATCTGTAAATTTCCTATCCAAAGCCTCAAGCTTTTCATCAGTGGTTAGACCTGCCATCTCAACACTAAACAAACAGATTAGAAATAACAAGAAAGTAAAGCAAATATGTAAATCCTCACAATCTCACGTGTTTACACTCGAATGATATCACTCTACTCGTGTTTGCACTCTATTGGCTTTTACCCGATACTGTGCTCACAATCACTGCCTTTTACCACTCTTGAGTTCTTCCTCAATTCAAATGTGAATCACACTCAATCCAAGAATATAAAATCAAGTGTAGTCCTCAAGCTAGCATGAAACAGAACAGACCCAATAATATATATAGGGCAGGCGGAAACAAAATACGAACAGGAATAGCAATGACGAAGACTCAATCAATAATACTTAAGCTAGAGTAATTAGAATAAAGAAGTAAACAATTAGCACAATGGAAAAAAAAAATAAGCATGCAAATTTACGATCATATGCAATTTCGAGAGAAAAATTGGCACCTCTATAGAAATTTTGATGGAATACCCTTCACGGACACCCAAATGATAATATGGAACAAACTAAATTCAACCAAAAATTTTCACTTTTTTTACTTTTTTTTTTTTGCTCAAGTGATCACTATCACTCAAGTCCCTTTTTTTTATAACTTTAGAAGCTGTTTAAGGTTCTGATTTCAGTAGCTGATTAAGGTTCTGATTTCAGAGGCTGATTTAGGTTCTGATTTCAGAGGCTGATTTTCAGGGTCTGATTTCAGAGGCTTTTGGTCAGGGTCTGATTTCAGAGGTTACTTTTCAGGGTCTGATTTCAGAGGCTACTGGTCAGGGTCTGATTTCAGAGTCTGATTTTCAGAGGCTAATCTTCAGGGTATGATTTCAGAGACTAAGTTTCAGGGTCTGATTTCAGAGTCAGATTTCAAAGGCTAAGTTTTTAGAGTCTGATTTCAGAGGTTGAGTTTCAGGGTCTGAATTCAGAGTCTGATTTCAGAGGTTAAGTTTGAGGGTCTGAATTCAGAGTCTGATTTCATAGGTTAAGTTTAAGGGTCTGATTTCAGAGTCTAAGTTTCAGTGTCTAATTTCAAAGTCTGAATCTGATGGTTTATTTATTTTTATTTTTTTGCACTTCACTAGGGTTTTAGAAACAAGTCACACAACCGCCAAAGAACATGCTTATTTCTTCAACATATGCTAAAGAAAAGAATGTGTATGACGAACTTATATGAAGAACACACAAAAACCCAGAACTGGAAAATGATAAAAGATGAACTGATATGCAGAACATAACAAAACCAGATCCAGAAATAAACAAAATGAAAACAGAAACAAGATCCAACAAGAACTGAAACGAAAATAACAAAGAACGAAAATAAAAATAGAATCAAACAAAAAAGAAAAGATAGGAAAAATCAGACCTTGGAACCCTGAGCTCTAGATACCAAATGTGACAAGAACTCACTTGGGTTGGAAACCAAGCAAACCCCAAGCATCTTTCTCAAAACCCCAAGAACTTTGAATACTGATTTTGTAGGAACAAAACCCAACCAAGATCAGCCCCTAACCACCATGAAACTCACGTCCATGATAACCACAAGCATGAAATCAGATTGTATTTTGCTAGCAATGGAGACGCCACTAAGTTGCCAAGCTTAGATAAGTCAATTTGAACTTGAAAAGGGGAATCCCTCCCTCAACAAGGTTTTGGCCATAGCCATGGAAAGCTCAAGCTTTTCTCTCTTTCAAAATTCTGTATATTACGTTGGTTCTCCAAAAAATACAAAGAAGAGTCATATAATAAGGGTTACAAAAGAGTAAAAAGGCTAAAATGACCCTAGAGCTAAAATTACCAAAAGCCCTAAGTCAAGCACCTCAACCACGACCATTAAGGTCCTTTTGCACCTAAATAAACTTAAAACAAAGATTAGAAGCTAATCTCACTTAAGCTAATTAAGGTGCTTACATGCTATAGTAAATTGACGTGCTTCTGGCTAAGTACAAATCTAAGCATAATTAAGCCTAATGGCATAGTCAACCATGCTAATTACATCATAAATAAAGTCAAAATGTCGAGCACAAATGACAAAAATGCTCCCATTTGGCCGAATTCAACATAGTCCCAAAATGGGTGAAATCGGGTCAAAAGGGTGCTAGTGCTGAAGCTGCTCTGCTATGCTTCAGTCTGAGCTGATCTGGGTCAAATGAAATAGCTTGGGGACCTCTCTGGTTATGCCCATATGTGTCTCTGGTGTGCACTTGACTTGGTTGCTGCAACTGGTCACATAGCTCTAAGCTAGTCCCGCAAAGGCCTCTCTGATCTTCATTGCTCTTTGACGTGTGATTGGACCTGTTGGCAACTGCATGGGTTCCTCCAAGTTGTTAGCTGCATCTTGTAATGTCTCTGGTGTGGTTGGACTCATGTCATTCCCTCATTGTTGAAAAGGATTCGACCTCGAATCTGAACCTGCATCAAAATGAGTTAAGTCAGAAACATTAAAAGTAATAGATACGTTGTACTTACCTTGCAAATCCAGCTTATATGCATTGTCATTGATCCTTTCCAAGACTTGAAATAGACCATCCCCTCTTGGTTGCAACTTGGATCTTCGTTATGCTTGTATCTTTTCCTCTTGTATATAAAGCCACACCCAATTGCCGGGGTCAAACACAATGCGTTTGAAACCTATTATTCTCACCAACTCTGCCTTTCCCTTATCATTCATACTCCCAAGCTTAATAACAATCAAAGATAATAAATCCATATGAGTTAAAGAATTAGAATCATAATCAATCTCATAAGGCAAGTAAAAAATAGAAGAATGAATGCATCTATTATATGTAAACTCTGGCCCCGCTTTTGCGTCTGTGATATTCTTAGCTCTTTGGCGTGTGATTGGGCCTGTTGGAAATTGCAAAGGCTCTAATGTTCCTTGGGTCACTGCATTCATGTCAAATGTTATCCCTTGGATCATGTCATTCTCCCTCTCTTGAAATGGATTCGTCCTCGAATCCAAACCCGGATCATAGATAGTTATGAAAAAATCATTGGACGATGACATTGAAATATAAAAGAATCATACTTGACCACTTGTACCTGCGATGAAAAAGCATAAACAATAGAGAAAATGTTATGGAAAAACTTCACTACCACATCTATTTTCTTTTCACCAGCTCTCACAGCTTCATCATCACTCATGGCCACTATCTCAACCATACTTGCAAAGACCTCCTCACACACCTGGTCAACTTCACTATGTTTTTCAACCTCAAAGCACACTACCTCACAAGTGTTTACTCCCTCAATGCTCACGGTCTCACAAGCATTTTCACTCACCATGTCACTTATAACACAATTCACAACATTCAAGGCCTCACAAGTGTTTTCATTCGCTATGCACTCAACATCACAAGTTCTTCTCACTTTATTACACACAACTTCAATAGCTTTTGGTTGTTGAGTACTCTCTTCATTCACTGCATATTTAGTTACCTTCCAAGTCTTTTTCCATTTCTCATAAGATTTTCTATAATCACTCATAATATCTTGGATATCACTTTTGAAAGTATCCAAAACCTCGATCTTATCATCAATAGTTAAACTTGGACCTACCATCTCAACACTAAACAAACAGATTAGAAATATAAAAAAAGCAAAACAAAATATGTAAATCCTCACAATCTCACGTGCTTACACTCGAATGATATCATTCCACTCGTGTTTGCACTCTATTGGCTTTTACCCGATACTGTGCTCACAATCACTGCCTTTTACCACTCTTGAGTTCTTCATCAATTCAATTACAAATCAACTCAATTCCCAGAATGGTCAACTAAGATGTAGTCCACAAGCTAGCAGAAACACAATGTATATATAGAGCAGGTGGAATAAAGCAAATAAGATAAGTAATCACGGAGACTCAATCGAAAGAAACTTATAGCTAGAGTGCTCAGAATAAGAAAGAATGACGAGTTAGCTAAATGCAATAAATAAGCAAGCAAGTAATCAACGTGTCACTAAAGCAATCTTGTGGTCATTCGCTATAGTGTTTGAGCTCACCTTTCTTTTCTTCTCACACACACTCACAATTGTTTACACTCCAATGAAACACAATGAAGCACAAAGGATTTCAATTCGGCAATAACACAATATAGTCTTTCAAGCTCAAACCAATACAAACCAAATCAAATCAATGTAACTCATGTAAAGCAATCCAATCAACTTGCAAATGGTCTAATCAAGCTAAGCACAATGCGACCAATTCTCTTTCTTTCTTTTTTTTCTCTTTTTTTTTTTCAAAACAAGTAGGTGACTCAGCTGCTTACGTAAGTAGCTTACAAGTAGGTCAAGTAAGCATGTCAATTCGGCAATGGTAAGTTACAAACCAACTAAACACTTTTTCCAACTAACTTGGTGATGCAGCAGCTTGCCTCTTCAAGCACCTCTGAAATGCAATGATCAAATTTCCATGTCAAGCTCATGAGTGCTTCCATTTTCAATGTCATGCTAATGATTTCAACACAAATCCAATGTCAAGCTAATGATGGCTCAAGCAAATCAGCAAGCACACTTGTTGATTCATGCTTCAACATAAGCACATCAAGCACTCACGGCAATATGTGTAACAAAGCAACAAGACTTGTCTCACAAAGTTAACACACAAGCATAAGTAAACTTCAAGAGTCTCACGGCCTCATCAATCCATAAGCATTTCATTTTCTTTCAACACTCATTCACTCAAATGCCTCACCACAACACTTAAAAACACTTGTTTTCCTCACACTTCACAAGATTGCAACAACTTCACAAAGATTGCAAACAAGCTAGTTCAAGCAATGCTAGGAGTAATGAAGTGCAATCTGATTTTCTCAAAGTAGATATGAACAATACCTATTGAAAACAAGCTAAGTGACATGCATATGGCAAGAACAAAGCAAGGGTGGTGATGGTTCTTCCTTGGCCGAATCTGACCTGATGCATTTTTTTTTTTTGAAACTAATAACTTATTAACAATGTTAAACACGTCCTAGTAACATTGAATTAACAACTAAACACTTGATTCAAGCAAATAAAACAAAAGCCCCAATTTGACCAAAGTAGCCAAAGATTAACTCAAAGAAATACTCAAAATTAGCACAAACTACTAAAGGACAGATTGTTATTCATGCAACAAGGATAAAAAATCTGCAAGAAGCAACAAGAAACAACAAAGAACACACAAGAACACCAATGGCCAAAACTTGAGGACAAATTCCTTAATGGCCGAAATCAACAACAACAACAAAAACAAAGATGAATACAAGATTAAACAACACAAAGGATAGGAAATCAGACCTCAGAACCCTAAGCTCATGATACCAAATGACAAGAACTCACTTGGGTTGGAAACCAAGCAAACCCCAAGCATCTTTCTCAAAACCCCAAGAACTTTGAATACTGATTTTGTAGGAACAAAACCCAACCAAGATCAGCCCCTAACCACCATGAAACTCACGTCCATGATAACCACAAGCATGAAATCAGATTGTATTTTGCTAGCAATGGAGACGCCACTAAGTTGCCAAGCTTAGATAAGTCAATTTGAACTTGAAAAGGGGAATCCCTCCCTCAACAAGGTTTTGGCCATAGCCATGGAAAGCTCAAGCTTTTCTCTCTTTCAAAATTCTGTATATTACGTTGGTTCTCCAAAAAATACAAAGAAGAGTCATATAATAAGGGTTACAAAAGAGTAAAAAGGCTAAAATGACCCTAGAGCTAAAATTACCAAAAGCCCTAAGTCAAGCACCTCAACCACGACCATTAAGGTCCTTTTGCACCTAAATAAACTTAAAACAAAGATTAGAAGCTAATCTCACTTAAGCTAATTAAGGTGCTTACATGCTATAGTAAATTGACGTGCTTCCGGCTAAGTACAAATCTAAGCATAATTAAGCCTAATGGCATAGTCAACCATGCTAATTACATCATAAATAAAGTCAAAATGTCGAGCACAAATGACAAAAATGCTCCCATTTGGCCGAATTCAACATAGTCCCAAAATGGGTGAAATCGGGTCAAAAGGGTGCTAGTGCTGAAGCTGCTCTGCTATGCTTCAGTCTGAGCTGATCTGGGTCAAATGAAATAGCTTGGGGACCTCTCTGGTTATGCCCATATGTGTCTCTGGTGTGCACTTGACTTGGTTGCTGCAACTGGTCACATAGCTCTAAGCTAGTCCCGCAAAGGCCTCTCTGATCTTCATTGCTCTTTGACGTGTGATTGGACCTGTTGGCAACTGCATGGGTTCCTCCAAGTTGTTAGCTGCATCTTGTAATGTCTCTGGTGTGGTTGGACTCATGTCATTCCCTCATTGTTGAAAAGGATTCGACCTCGAATCTGAACCTGCATCAAAATGAGTTAAGTCAGAAACATTAAAAGTAATAGATACGTTGTACTTACCTTGCAAATCCAGCTTATATGCATTGTCATTGATCCTTTCCAAGACTTGAAATAGACCATCCCTCTTGGTTGCAACTTGGATCTTCGTTATGCTTGTATCTTTTCCTCTTGTATATAAAGCCACACCCAATTGCCGGGGTCAAACACAATGCGTTTGAAACCTATTATTCTCACCAACTCTGCCTTTCCCTTATCATTCATACTCCCAAGCTTAATAACAATCAAAGATAATAAATCCATATGAGTTAAAGAATTAGAATCATAATCAATCTCATAAGGCAAGTAAAAACTAGAAGAATGAATGCATCTATTATATGTAAACTCTGGCCCCGCTTTTGCGTCTGTGATATTCTTAGCTCTTTGGCGTGTGATTGGGCCTGTTGGCAATTGCAAAGGCTCTAATGTTCCTTGGGTCACTGCATTCATGTCAAATGTTATCCCTTGGATCATGTCAAAATGACAAGAAACACACTTGGATTCGAAATCCAAGCAAACCCCAAGAAACGGAAAGAACCCCAAGAACCACAAATTTGATTTTGTAAGAACAAAACCCTTCCAAGGCCACAAAGAAGACCCACAAAGAACTTGCCTTTAAGAACCTTTAAGATGAATCCTTGTAGTGTTTTGCTAGCAATGGAGACGCCACTAAATTTTCCAAACTTAGATAAGTCGATTCAAACTTGAAAAGGGGAATCCCTCCCTTACAAGAATTCGGCCATAGCCAAAGCTTTAAGCTTTTGAGTTTTACAAATTTCATTTTTTGTCCTCAAAATGAAAAAGAAAGAAAGCTTAAATAGTGTTACAAAGAGAAACCCTAAAGGCATAAAGACAACAATGGCTCTAAAGGCTAAATTACAAAAATACCAAAGTCTTCAAGTCTTCAAAGGTCTGTGAGCTTCATTCAAAACTGATTTGGGCCAAGTGAAGTGGCTTTGGGCCATCTCTATTGAAGCCCACATGCGTCTCTATTTGTTTGTTGCAATCGGCCATAAAACTCTGAACTAATCCCGCCATTGCTTCTCTGAGTATTTTGGTCCTCTGCCTCGTAATTGGCCCTTATGGTACTTGTAATGGGTCTTTTACTTTGTTGTCGGCCTGGATCATGTCAGGGGGCGAATCATAAACCCCAATAGGTGGAATCTCAGCTAAAGCAGCCTTAGGAAGATCCTTGACATGTAGTGATGAAATAGGAGAACATTCACCCTCCTCCCTCTTACCCTCAGCCTCCACAACAACTATCTCAGACATATCAATGGGCACATAAGGAATTACCGGAGCCGATTCCAAACTCGTAGTAGAGTACTCACCCAAAACAAAAACCCTATCAGTGGTAACACCTGAAATCACATCACTACTCGAACTAACGGGAGTGGTAAAAGTCGCTTCCTTACCTCTCTTCTTCTTAGAGACCGAAATCCAAGCACCCTCCTTATCCTTAACCGCCTCAACCATAACAGATGTACCCATAGCGGGAGTGGAGGACTTAGGAACCCAGGACTGAGAAGGCTTGCTATCCTCCCTACTAGGAGCCTTCCTAGGGCAGGAATTCAACGAATGACCAAAAATCTCACAAGTAGTACATTTCACAGGAACCCACTCAAATTCAGCCCTAACTTATAACCAAGTACCATTAGGACACTGGAAATCAATATCCTCGACAAGGGGGTTCCGAGCATCAATTTCAACACATACTCAAGCAAAACTGAGCCGTTTCCTAGAAAGGGTAATATGGTCAGCATTGAGAGGTCTACCAACCACACTAGCCACCAACTGAGTCCATTCGCAGTACAAAACTCAAAAGGTAGATTAAAAAGTCTAACCCACACCGGAACTTTAAAGAGGTCCTCCTTAGTCAAAGGTAAACCTGGTTGCCAAGCTTGAGAAGCAGCAGCCTATTAACCATATGCCACAGTTCTCTATCCAAAACCGCACAGGCTTCTTGAAAACTATCAAATTTAAATAGGAAGAACCTATTGTCAGAGGTCAGAACCTTCCACAAACCAAGCCTCCCCCAAATCTTGTGAGCAATATAGTTTACAATTTGGAACGGTAGTCTTTTCCCCCAAAAAATACCCAACCAAAGTGCTACGCCAGAATACATTTCCTTTTTCAGCAACCTCCAAAGGAGGACACACTTTAACCCTTCCATCGATAACATTCGGTTGAACATAATGAAATGAAGTAGAAATAGACACCGGATCAAGAGTATCTACTCTGTAGGAACCATTCAACACTTTAGCATAACTCTAAGTACGTACAGTTCCATTGCCCCCCAACCCTGGAGGTTTCGGTACTTGACCATTCAACCTCTCGGTAACTGAAGTACCAGCAGTAGCAGATGCAGAATTCATTGTGCCATGTACACCTAAATAAGAAAAATTGGGAGAAATAGGGGTTGCCCTACCAGCAGCACAATCGATACTAACTCCTTCCTCAATATCCCCCACGGTAGAAGAATGACCAACGTGACCGAGAGCACTGGAACTCATAGCATTAGGACTAGTAGCAGGAGTATAAAATGGCAAAATCACTGCCCCCGGACCACCAATACTCAAACCATCGGCACCATCAATACTCTGGCCACTAAAACAATCATTCACAGCCTTGGCCTCATTTGAATCAAACAAAGTAGCCTCTTTCAAACACACTGCCGAAGGAGGAAGAAGAGATGGGCAACCAGAGACACAGGCCTTGAATTACCTAACTCGGGAGCTACTGCCAAAACTTCGACAACACTAACACCAACACCCAGATCATACTCACAAACAGTCCCCAACTTAGCTTCGCAAGATGAAGAAGACTACACAATCCCTAAATTCCCAACCACTTGATCTGTAACCACACCCCTACCCATGGCAGAACCAGCATCAACACTCACAGACTCGGCAATGCCAGAGGGAGATAAATTATGCCCCTTAATGAACAAAGGCTTCTCAACAACAGTACATCCAGCCTCCACACTACCATACGACGGAACAAACCCCAGCCCCACCTCCAAACTACAACTGGGCAATGCAGGACCAAAATCATCACCACCACAAGAATCAACAGTAACACCAATGGAAGACCGGTCAACACCACTACCACAAGAAGACCGGTTGAAGACATCCCCTGAAGCCACACCTAACCAGCCAAGCAAGTGCTCCCCAAAACAGGTGAAGACACCAGAGCAGAAGAGAAGCTCCGATCAGGACGAACGTGAGTGTTAACCAGACCAAGAGAAATGCTTGAAAGACCAGATCCGGTACTAAAAAACGAAGGGAAAGCAACTGGCAAAGGGCCACAGGGGGCCCACTTGAAACAGACCGAGAGGCTGGACGACTCGGAGTAGAAGGCCGGGGCCCCAAAACCAGTAAACTGAATGCCAACATAGAGAACGGGCGAGACCGAGAAGAAAATAAAATATAGCGTGACTGACCGGTGCGTAATCACACACGTATAACACAAGCGCACGTATCGTTCAAGTAGTATAAAAAAGTATTGATCCCATGAGGACTTAAAACCTAAGCTATTAATTTATAAAGCCAAATTTTTACAAGTATCTAATGGATTGGTTGTTTGTTTGGATGGTGATTTTAAAAATTTAAAACAAGTAAAAAACAACGCGAAAGTAAATGAAAGAAAATTCAATATTATTAAACTATCCAGGGTTGTGAATCTTTCCAATATCTTTTAAAGATGAGGTGGTTATTTCATGTTTGTGTAATATATTGGTTTACTAACCTGGAATACGAAATTATGCAAAAGCCTATGTCGATGGTCAGATGCAAATACCCAGTATAACCCAATTAATCATATGTCTATGACAACAAAATTACCTGAATTCATTAAGATTAAGTTCAAATTGTGGTTACCCCCGCCCGACAGGTATATGTCTATCCTGTAAGGAAATCTATTAAGGGTTATCTATCCTCAAGGAAGATCGTGGGCTATTAAGTCTAAGGCTGAAACCTAAAATTCCTTTGTCAAGTTTATTTTAAGTTTACCCGATCAATCTTATTAATGGCCAGTTAACCAGAAGCATTAAGCTTAAAACTTAATAAATAAACATTTATATTACCCAAACTATAAAATAACCCCTTATAAACCGGTGATATTGAAATTCATCACAACCCCAGATAACAGGCTTAGTTACGACACTTATATAAGGCTAATAAAAACTTAAATAAAATAAAAGACATAAAGTAAATACTGGAAAGTAAATGCTGGAAATTAAATAAAGTAAATGTTGGAAAGTAAATGCTGAAAATTTAAAAATGTAAAAGTACAATAAAAGAAAATGATGGGGTTAGAGGATCCACTTTTATTACTACTATTTTAGATATCTCATTTATTATAATATATTAACTTTGCATGATTTTACCAACCAGCCATATAGGCGGTAACCTGATTAAGTCAAATTAATAATTAATTACCAACCGACCAATAAGGCGGTATCCTCATTAAGTCAGGTTTTAACTAGTTTATATATTATAATTAAGAGAGATTAATCTAAATATTAATAATAAAAGCTTTACCTTTTACCCCAGCAGGGGGGAGTTACCTCATCATTATTGAAAAGTAAAAACTGAAAAGTAAAGAAAGGAAAGTACTATTGCGTAAAAGTAAATTGCAGAAAGTAAAGACTAAAAAGTAAAGAAAATAAAGTGCAAATGCGAAAATTAATCACTGAAAGCTGTAAATAAACAAACAAGATACAATCTTCTTAGTATTCTTAGGAATTACATAGAAGAAAGTATGAAATGAAATATGAAATTCGGCCTCTATTTATAGACAAATTTTTCCTCCACGCGTCGCGACGCACCGTTGATGAAGGACACATGTTGCACGAAATCCAGAGATGGTGACACATAGCAGGTTGAATGATTATCTCAATAATTGTGCTGATGTGGCATTAACGTGGCGACAACTGAATTATTGTGATGGCGTCATTGATGACGTATATGCTGACATGGCGCTGACGTGGCGACCACTGAATTATTGTGCTGACGTGGCGATGATGATTGTCGGCAGCATGTGATGATGACACGAGTCTGGCGCACGTCAGCATGATTTGCTGTGATGTTGACACATGGTAGGCGCATGTTAGCAAGGCAAACTTCTCTGATGATGACACCTGTCCGGCTCACATTAGCAATACCCGGCGCACGTTAGCCGTCGCGACGCGCAAATGATAGTTTTGCCCTTTTTGTCCATTTTCACTATTTTGGCCCTGATTTGATTTCCAGAGAGTCCTGAAACTTTATTTATCTACAAAATAACACAAAACACATCAAAATATTCACAAAACTCAAGAAACTTTATAAAATATTAAGTAAAAGGAGTAGGAAATAGTTATCTATTTACCACTCATCACACCCCCAAACCTAACATTTTGCTAGTCCTCGAGCAAAACAACAAAATAAAATAACATAAACATCTTTAAAATAAAATTAAACTAAGCCACTTTCGTATGGATCACGGTTGCATTTAGCATATGCAACAAGGCTTTAAACCTTTAGGTGTCCCTAGTGGACGAGTTGTAGTCTCGTGAGGGCTTACAGCAACGATACCCACAAACGTCAATCTAAAATTAATGCACACAAAAGCAAAAAGACAAGAGAAAAGAGAATAAACAATGAAGTACTTAGGGGCCAACTGCGTCTTGTTTTGGGGTTCCAAGTTGGGGTTCTTCCAATGAAGTACTTAGGAGTCCCATTGATCTCTACTAAGCTTCGGGCCTCAAATTGTGCTTCTCTTGTGGATCGTATTGTTATGCGTGCTAAGAGTTGGAGTAGTAAGTTTCTCTCTTTTGCGGGTCGGCTTCAGCTTATTAAGTCGGTTTTGTTCTCCATTCAAGTTTATTGGTCTTCCTTATTTATTCTTCCTAAGTCTGTTATTAGGAAGGTGGAGACGATTCTGCGTTCTTTCCTTTGGAAGGGTAGTGCGCTTACCTCTAATGGGGCGAGAGTGGCTTGGAGTAGAGTTTGTTTACCTTTAAAGGAGGGGGCTGGGGATTAAGAGTTTGGATACTTGGAATAGAGCGGCTATTGTTAAGCACATTTGGTTTCTTTGTTCTGGCCAGGTTTCATCTTGGTCGAATTGGGTCCACTCTTATTTGTTGAGGGGGAGAAGTTTTTGGGAGGTCCCTTGTCCTACTGATTGCTCTTGGAGTTGGCGTAAGATCTTGGAGCTTCGTTCTTGGTCCCGGCGGCGGATGAGAGTAAGGATTGGGAATGGTGAGAAAACTTTATTGTGGTTTGATTACTGGCACCCTCTGGGCCCGATTGTGGACACGATGGGTGAGAGAGTGATTTATGACTCTGGCTTGGATAGGATGGCCACAGTTGCTTCCATTATCTCTGATTCTACTTGGCGTTGGCCCCCATCTAGGTCTGCTGCCCTTGTTGACTTGGCTCAGTCCCAGCTTTCGTCGCCTTCTAGTTTGCGGGAGGACGTGCTGATTTGGGAGGATGATAAAAGGGGGAGATTTTCTGTGGGTAGTGCCTGGAACGCCATGCGTTCTAGGGGAAATTTGATGCTTTGGTCTCGAGTTGTTTGGTTCCGGAAGGCTATTCCCCGCCATTCCTTCTTACTTTGGATGTCTATTCAGGGAGGCCTTTGTACCCAGGATTGTTTGATGAGGTTTGGTATCTCTACTTGCTCGCGTTGTATTCTCTGTGGTTGTTCAAGTGAGAACACTGACCATCTTTTCTTCTAGTGCACCTTCTCTTCGAAGGTCTGGTCGTCTGTGCTGGCTATGTGTGGGATAGATTGGACTCGCCGGGATTGCGTCATTCTGTTGAGTGGTTATGTCAGTTCACTGATGCCTCTCTATGTCACCTTCTGGTGCGTCTGTCCTTTGCCGCGACAGTCTACCATATTGGAGGGAGAGGAATGCTCGCACTCATGATATGCCTTTTCGGCCTGTTTCTACTCTCATTTATGATATTGTCTTTGATGTTCGGAACCGTGCTAGCCTTTTACGTAAGGTGAAACCATCTTATGACAATAAATGGCTTCACTTTTCTTGCCACTTGCCCGTTGACATCTTCTAATTGTTCTTTTGCTTGTAGCCTTTCGGCTTTTCTTCTAGGAGGGCTTGTCCTCTCTAGTTGCCTGGGGTATGCCCCTTTGCTCTTTGTATAGTTTCTTTTGGTTATAATACTTACTTTATCCAAAAAAAAAAACAATATATTAATCAATTCATTGTTCCCACAATATTCATAAGTGTAGTTGAAAAGAGGGTAATATTTTTGTCCTAAAGTTATATCAAACTTCACACCTTTTTTAGCAATGGAATTTTTTTCTAATTTATATACAATATCATCCATCCATGTAATGAGCTTTGGGTCAGTGACTCCCAAACCAGTTGGATTTAGGGCAATAGGTGTTAAGACACTCTTACAGACTTAATTACTTAGATTTCAGACATATATATATATTTTGTAACATCTATTTAAGACACTCTTATGGTTTGATAATTGGCATCCTTTGGGGCTAATTGTTGATACTTTAGATGCGAGAGTCATTTGTGATTCAGGGTTGGACATGGTAGCTAGGGTGGCTTCAATTATTGATATGTCTTCTTGGCGCTGTCCCCAAGCTAGGTTAGTTGCTCTTCTTGAGTTGGCTAGTACTCTATCTTAGGATTGTGTCCCTAGCAGCTCGATGGAGGATGATAATAGGGGAGTTTTCTCGGTCAGAAGTGCCTAAGAGGCTTTATGGCCCAAGGGTTCTCGGGTGAATTAGAGTCAGGTCGTGTGGTTATGAGAGGCGATCTCGAGACATGTTTTCATTCTTTGGTTGGCGATTCAAGATGGCCTTTATACGTAAGACAAATTAATAGGCTTTGGCATTTCTAATAAATGTACGTGTATATTTTGTTGCAATCTTGGAGAGGATATAAATCACCTTTTTTCCAGTGATCTTTTTCTTCTCGGGTTTGGTCATCTATTTTGGCTAAATACGGTATTGTTTGGGATTCTTGTGATTGGAAACATACAGTATCATGGATAGAGTAGTTGAAGAGGAACTCACTTGGATGATTAGGCCATGCAAACCCCATACAATGGATAAAACCCCAAAAATCACGAATTTGATTTTGTAAGAACAAAACCCTTCCAAGGCCACAAAGAATACCCACAAAGAACTTATCTTTGAAAAGCCTTAAGATGATGCCTTGTTGTGTTTCGATAATACGAAGATAGAACTAAGGTTGCCATGTCGTAGATACGATTATGTGAAATAAGGGGAATCCATCCCTTAAGCAATTTCGGTCATAGCCAAGCTAATTTGGGTGGATGGATCATATAGGTATTTTTTCTATTAGGAGTGTTTGGAATGCTATGAGAATGAGGGGTAGTTTGGTGCGTTGGTATCAGATTGTGTGGTTTCGTAATACTATCCTACGCCATTCTTTTCTGCTTTGGTTGACCATCCAAGGTGGCCTTTGTACTCAGGATAGGCTGATAAGTTTCAGTATTTCCAATTGCTCGAGATGTGTCTTGTGTGGTTGCTCTAGGGAGGACATTGATCACATTTTCTTCCAGTGCTCTTTTTCTTCCCGGGTTTGGACGCAGATTGTTGAGTGGATGTATCAATACACTGGTGGTTCCTTATGTCATATATTGGTTCGTCTTTCATTTGCAGTCTGAGTTTACAACATTTGGAGGGAGAGAAATGTCCGCCTTCATGATGAGCTTCCTCATCCCTTTAGTGTTCTTCTCTCCGATATTGTGTTTTATGTTCAGACTCGCGCTAGTTTTTTATGAAAGGTGAAACCATCTCATGATAATAAATGGCTACACCTTTCTTGGCATTTGTCTGATGATATCTTTTGATGTGATTGTTTCCTTTATAACTTTTGGCTCTTGTTGCTAGGAGGGCATGTCCTCTCTAGCTGTCTGGGTTATGCCCATGTGCTTTTGTTCTTCTTTTGTTAATATACTTACCTTATCCAAA